>JAGFZM010002787.1:0-23261 GCA_017657215.1 Limnothrissa miodon | reverse complement strand
TCCACTGCCTGATCCTGCATCTCTGGCTTCCTGGGCGGTCTGCCTTCAGCTTCACAGATGACCCTGACATGATCGATACAGCCTCTAGCTAGCCCCTGGCTTGACTGCGCCTAATGACATGGGACTATATCATGGGATTCTAATGGGACTCCTATATTACTTTATTTACCAAAATTTTCTTGTAATGTTTTTCTAATGGAATAATAGTGGACTACCCGCCATCTGAGAGACTGAAAACCTGCCCTAGGCAGTTGGGTTAGCCCCTTGAGCCGTCGGAACTGCCCAAGGTTTCTAGGGAACGCTGCTAGGGAGTTTTTCCTTGCCCCTGTTGCTCATTGAGCCTCTTGTGTTAAGCGCTTTGTGACATGCCTTTTGTAAAAATGCGCTATATAAATAAAATTGAATTGAATTTAATTGAATTGAATTTCTTTCCTTTCTCATCTGGATCCCTGAGGGGTAATTTCACTTCATCATTTCGCTTCATCATTAAACTTTTTGGTGACCGTTCAAACAATTCACCTGGCTGCTGCCATAGAGTTGTATTGCTGCTGCTGTCAAACTATAGGGGATGGGGCCCCCTTGAGGGGGATTTCGACAACAGTGTCATTGCACTTTTCGGTCATAGCATTTAGAGTGACGCTGCCACGCTCACAAGTTTGTCATCGTTGCTTTCAATACATAACCAGTCGTTCATCAGGGGGCCCCCTTTCAGCTGGGGGCCCTAGGCAATTGCCTAGTTTGCCTACCCGGTTGCGACGGGCCTGCATATACTTGCGTGTTGTAGAATTCTCGTATTGTGGGTTACAATAAGGTTTAAGTTGGCCGAACTTTCTCTACGGCTCTGAATAGTATCAAGCAATAGCGCCATCTCATGGTGATAGCCTGAAATTGAAATCAACATGGGAGAGGGAGGGGGTCTGTTTGCTGCACGGCGTCTGGCTGGAAACTTTACGGAACTTGCGCGGCAGCCGCACGGCGTGTGGCTGGAACGGGAAAAGTTTTCTTTGTCTCCTACTTTACACACACAGACACACACAGTTTTGTATCCTCAGTTTCTACACATTCACACACACACACATACACTCACTTACTGACTCAATGAAATCCATTGGTACACATGCAGGTACACACAACTTCACACAGATTCCTGTTGTTTGGGCCGTGCATCTCCACATGCTCAGACCAACATGCTTGACTTCAGCTCGGTCGGGTTCTCGAGAACCAGCTGACGAGGGTGTGCCTTTGGCTCTGTCTGGTTCCCGATGTTGTGTGAAGAAATGCTGTAGGGATGTAGGGAAGATGCTAATGTGTTTTACAAAGCACTCCTAAGGGATCCATACAGTCGTGTGGGCTTAACTGCCTCTCCCGTCAAAGGGGGAAAAGGAGAACTTTGAGTGAAAGGAAATTGCACAAAACATTCCTGCCTGCACCCAATCCACAAAACATTTTCTGCTGAGCAAACACATTGTCCCATTCCTTACCCAACACAGAATACTGGTAAAGCCTGAGTTTTATTTGGTTGGTGTACTTATTAGAACCAACTCTTTCTGTCCTTGCAGCAGAGATTACAACCATCACACTAGTCAGGTACGGGTGCCAGGCAAGGCTATTGCAATGCAGGAGGAGGAAACATATCCTATTGGGTTGCCGACTGAGGGAGGGAGGCAAAGTCAAGAAAAGATGGAGGAGTAATGAAGAAGAAAAAAATGGATGGGGAGTGTGAAGGAGTGTAAAGAAGGGTATGAAAGATAAGAATGTAGAAGAGAGAGATTGCGAAAAAGAAAAAGGGGGTCAGAGAGTTTGGGGAGAATAGTGTGTGTGACAGTGAGGGGTAGACATGGAGACTGCAGGAGAAAAGAGAAAAAATGAGAACTATAGATAGAGAGACACTGAATGAGAAAGAAGGCAAGCTTTGAAACTGGGGTGCGTGAGATAGAGTGAGGAAGAGAGAGATATACAGAGAAACATAGTAAATGAGTGAGAGAGGACAAACCTTGAGACTAAAGACACTGTGAGATACAAAGAAATCTCACCCAGGTCTGTTAAGCGATTAAAATCATGCTTAGGCCACACCAATAAAATTAGTTGGTTCTCGGATTTTTTCAGGAAAAATATGGAGCGAGCGAGCAAAATAAAAATAAAAAAATGTTCTGAAGGTAAATTAGCACATACACAGTTAATGCTCATTAAAGACATTTACTCATGTGATTAGGAAAAACTAAATGTGGCCTAATTTATAAACTTAACTTTCACACCTCACAGCACACTTTTTGTCATGCAGGTTTAAGGCAATGTACAAAAATTCATAATTCTGTATATGTAATGTAAAGGTTTGACGGTTTGTCATTTATTTAAGAGTTTGTGATTCTAAGCACCAAGCAGACTGGCTGTGGAATTGAGGTATGACATATAATGTAGACTACCTCCTGTAGCCTACGTTCAAACTCATTTTGACACAGTTCATCACAGGGCATTAGAACGTCAAAATCGCATTGATTCACCAGATAGCAATTAGATAGTGACTAAAACTCAGTGATCAGTGCAACGGAGATGAATATTCATCAACGTGCAGTCACGTGAATCTAGAAAAGAGACGATTTTTTGCATGAGAAACAGAAGCGTGTGTGCGCGCGCGAGGAGTGTGTAGGCACATGCTATTCATTTATTTATTGACTGATTTTGATGGCGAAACACTTTGAATGGGTTTTTTTTCGCCTCTCAATCAATGAAATATCAAACTCACCTCCACACTTGCACAAGCAGACTGCTCTCGGCACCGTGAGTAGGTCTACAACTGCGCAAAGTTCTCATCCTCTTTAATTTCAATGCACTTGTCAAATGTTTTTCTCTTCTGATCAAATATTCTAATAATTGCAAACACTGGCCTAGCAGAGTCCCGTTCCACTGGCATCTTTTCTCATATCATGTCTCTTGTCTCTTGCGGGCTGAAGTGAAAGGCGCGATTTGGTTTTTGACGTCATGTGAACGCAGCATGCTGTTTTTTTCAGTATTATAGCTATCAGCCACAGTGTTTTTTATGTTCGTGTGAGTTCGAATTCAATTTTATTTTTATTTCATTTTGCATTTTTTCAAGCGGCAAATCCGAGAACCAACTAATTTTATTGGTGTGGCCTTAATAAAAAAAAATGTACACACACATCTGTTTAAAATAAACAACAATGCATACAGAGCAGAATTAAGCAAGTACCCCCAAATTATTACCATTTAGAATCAAGCCCTCAAATTATGACAACTTTTAAAAATGAGCAACCCACTTTCACTCCATAGTCTTAAAAAGTCAAGAACAGAATATGGAAAGGAGTGCACTTTGCCAACTTGTCCTGAGACTTAAGGACATAACACCTTCCCACATCACTGAGACCCAGGACCGCTTCACTTTTAGACAAATGAGACCCAATACAATGACAAAGAATGACAAGGAAAACAACATTACATATGGGGAAGAAGTCACAAAAGTACCTAAATTACAATGTTATTTAACACTAAATAATGAATACACCACATCCACCTCCCTGGACATAGTAAAAAACTTCAAACTCAGAGGACATAATCCACAAAAACCAGACATCAACCGAGGCTGTGCCCACACTACAACCTGGGGGCCATAGAAACATAATTGCATTTTACTAATGGAACGCAGTAAATATGAGCAGATTAGAAGATCCTCATTCACTAAATTCGACAGTCTGAATTTCCTACATTTATGAAGAAAGCACAGTTGTCTTCCATCCTTGAAGAGACCAATGTGGCCACACTAGCTTTAAAATTTATAAGAGCTTAAGGGACATCCAGTGGGTCAAAAAACATCTTGGCTACTGTAAGTGGCCTCGGTTCTCTGAAGAGTGCAACGACATTGAGATGTATCACATCTTTTGTTGTCTGCTGAAAAACAAACTATATCCAAACCTTGCAAAAGGAGACCTGTGCATGCACGCACAGCGCTCACGACCCCCAGAGCATGCCGTGACATAGTGTATAAATAGCATGCGCACCCTCTAATATACCTCTTTTTGCCCTTACAGGGCGACCTGAGGCCAGATGTGTTATGCGTCATTGGAACTTTTCGGAAAACTGAGGCTATTACAGTAGCCGAGACGTTCTCCATCACAGTTCCTTCCAACGAATAACATTGAGATTGTACAGCCAACCTCAGGGAGCTTTCACTCACATGAGGCCCCACGAAATCCGTTTTGTTTTTTCCTAAATTCCACTTTTCCATTTTTATTTTTTTGAATTCTGTGTTTACGTTATAATCATATTTAGTTTCCTAATAAGTGTCTAATTTTGGAGTGCATTGGGGGAAAAGCAAAAATACAATAACCTATTGCCAATTTACAGTAGGCACTGCAAATGAGTATAACCTAAAGTTACCCAACTCATCTTTACCCTTCTAATAGGTATAATGTTAATGTATAAGCCAGCTGGGAAACACCAAATTAATATATTTTTTAGGTCTGTTAAGCGATTAAAATTTCTAATCGTGATTAATAAAAAACACAGTTAATTTAGATTAATCCCCAAATAGCTAAAAAACACACTCATCTGTTTAAAACTAACAACACATTTTAATGGAAATGTTTGCTCTGATTATCGCAGCAAACTTTATTTGCAGCTGCCTTTAGCAAGCATTTTCTTGAATGCTTGCATGTTCCATGTCAGTTATAAAAAATAATCCTACAGAATTCATTTGGATTTGGTTTTGATAAAAGGCATGACTACAAACTACAAGAGAAGCATGCATTTCAGTCCAATAAAGGAATCACTCAAGTTAAGTCTCTTTTATTGCCAATTTCTCTACGTATACTGGACATACAGAGGAATCGAAATTACGTGATGCGTACAGTCAGGAGAGCCAGAGGCCGCTGCGTCTAAACATTCTAAAAATAGCTTTATTTTCTAATCACCCACAGAAATATGTGTTGTTATTCACCACGGCAAAACAATGTGTTAATGGCGTCAATTATTTTATTGCTTGACTCAAACTTTGCTGGAGTAAGCGGCTTGCGCTAATTAGCCTGTGCTAGTTTGGCTCAGTTTCTGATGTGTCTTTGACTGTACTTCTGTAAGTTTCGCCAGCACACGATAGACTGGACCTGCAAGAACATGTGCTCATACACTGATACCATCGAGTTATACGATATTCCATGTTTTACAACGGATTTGGTTGAATTTCGCGATTCCGTCTATGTTTTCCGCATTGCGGAACCAGGGTGGTTTGCCAGCGAGGAGTGGAGACCACATCGTCCTGGTCACGTCCAGCGCGTAGAACCTAATGAAAGTGTTGTCGGCCCAGGAGGCACTTCGACAGATTTCTGACAATGGTACGCCTTTCCAAAAGGCCCAAGAAGCCGCCACTCCGGGGCTGGAGTGCGCTCTAAGCCCCTCACCCCGTGCCGGCAAAGTGGAGCGATGGCAACATCGACACACTTTGTGAAGCATCGGGGGACCAGGGAGAGGCCAAACGGGAAGGCTGCGTACTCGTACAGTCTGCCTCCGAAGGTGAAGCGGAGAAAATGCCTGTGCTTGCTTGTGATGCCTATATGGAAATAGGCGTCTTTTAGATTTATCGACACCATCACGTTGCCTAGGCAAACATTCTGGGCGACCGATCTCACTGTGAGCATGCAGAAGAGCATGCCGTTTGTTTACTGTTTGCAGATCGAGGATGGGGCGAAAAGTGCCTCCTCACTTTTCACCAGGAAGTAAGTGCTGTACCTGCCCCTGTGCATGTCCTTGGGCGGGACAGGGTGGATGGCTCTCTTCACAAGGAGCTCCGCGAGCTCCCGTCTGAAAACTGAAACACTGATACTACTACTGAAGCCATCACCCAGGCGAAGCAGGAGCGGCAACGAGGCTGTCCCCCAAGGGCTGGCAGCGCAGCTGAGTCGACGACCAGACACCCACAGGCTGAGTGGGGCGTGGGGGGGCTGGGAGGGGATCTGCTTGCCCCGCGACACGGTTGGACAAGGAGGAGAGGTGTTGTGCGCCCCCCAACCACAGTTGGGGCTCATCTCTGCTGCCCAAAGCCGGAGGGAGAGACCTGCACGTTGTGCTCGTAGCAAAGGTGGCGAGCCCAAGGCTCTGAGAGACATAGGAACCACATATTTACATTTATTTACATTTATACATTTAGCAGACGCTTTTATCCAAAGCGACTTACAAAACGAGGATAACAATCAAGCTACATAGCAAAAACCTTAAGGAGCATAGTGCTAGGGGATAGTGCTTCAGTCAATTTTAGTGCTAGGATAGAAGATGTTCTCTGAATAGCTGGGTCTTTAAGAGCTTTTTGAAGGCCTATGACATATGAGAGACATAGGAACTACATATGTAACTACAGGGCTACATAGGAACGGCAAAGCGGAGGAACCATGGACCACGAAGGACAAGTCTCTTTTGGGGAGCATATAGCCGCGGAGCCAGCAGGGTCCCACACTGACGCAGGTCGGGAGTGGGACCTTGGCCAGTCTTTCTGGACTTAGAGAGCCCACTGGGCCGGTCTGTCCGATGGCGCATTGGTGCCTCGAGATGGCGCTGAAGCAGCTGGCTGGTTGCGGGTGAAACGGGCGAACTGAAGGCGATGGCAGACAAAAACATGCCTTTTCAATAGACACGAGAAATGCCTAGCCTAGCCACTGCTCTGGAGAGTATGCCAGCTAGCTCACGGGGAAGTTCTTTGTTGACATCCTCGAAATGGCTACCCGCCGGGGCCATGATGGAGAGAATGTCAGCATCATCATCAGAAGCTTCCTACTCCGGGGCGCTAAGCTCAAAAGAAGCTCACGGCCGACAAGCCTGAGCTATGTGGCCTACTAGCTGTGTATCCGCTGACACTGTAGGGGCCGGAGCCACCTGCAAGGCAAGCGGGGTGGAGGCTAGCGGAGCCAGGGCCAAAACCACTGGTGAAGCCGGCCTCGAGGAAGCTAGCTGCCAAGCTACGGGAGTGAGCTCCAGAAGCTAGCTGGGAGGCAGAGGCATCGCGGGCGGGAGGCACACTAGTTGTCCGTCCAGGGGAAGTCAGAAATTCCAGGGTGTCGAGAGCTCTCGGATGAAGAGCAAGGCAAGATTTGTGCATGGTCTGAGCCCAAGCACAAGTAGCAGATATAGTGCTGGTCTTCGCAAGGCATTGCCCTGAGGCAAGACTTGCATCTCCTCCCGACAGTGGTCATCCGTGATGATCCAAAGGCACCTAAAAGGTTTTCCGGGGATACCACGGAGCTTCACGGTGAGCATTCAGCTTTTAAAAAGGCTATTTGGGTGGGCTAAAAAGCCAGAGGTTGAAGGCTAAAAACCAGAGTTGAAAGCTAACGATAGCTAGTAAACGCAAGACAGGAATTCAGTGAATCGCTGAAATACGAAAAGAGACAGATTTGGTGGTGCGCATGCTACATATACAGTACATCACGGCTTGCTCTGGGGGTCGCGAGCGCCGTGTGTGCATGCGCACATCTCCCTTTTGCAAGGGTTGGATCGTTTTCATTTGACACCGAGAGATGCGATACATCTAAATGTTATGCGTTGGAAGGAACTGTGATGGAGAACCAAGATACTAGTTCCATATATAATTTACTCTTTGTATATTACTTGTTGTCCCGCTTGCAGTAATTTTTCAAGGTTGTTCCAAATGTATCTTTATTGTACAGTATTTGTGTGAGTCTACTTTTCTGTGTCCACCTATTGGCAAATGAGCTTTGGCAATAATGTTTTTGAACCTTTTATGCCAATAAAGCTTTCTTTTGAATTGCATTGAGACAGAGAGAGAGAGAGAGAAATAGAGTGAGAGAAAGGGCTAGCTATGAAAATAGAGCGAGAGGGAGAGTAACAGAGAAAAAGAGGATGAGCTCTGAGCAGAGTCATCACTAAGTCTGCCTCTGTGTTGTGACTCATGCAGGGTTCTTGAAAAGCCATTGGTGTCGTCATTCCCCTAAATTACAGGGCACTGCTGGCCGGTCCTTTCCATCACCCCCTCCCACCCCTCATGACCACCCTCGCTCAGTGCCTGCAGTCAGCACCAATGGGGCTCAGGCAAAAAGTCATGACCTTGACCTTTGGCAGCAGGGTCGCTCCTAGGTGATGTGTGGTATATATTTGTCCTCCAGGTGCCCCTCATCTTTGGCCAAGTAAAGCATCCATTTGTCCTCATCTTGCTGCTGTTGATTGTGGGGGGGATATATATTATATTATGGAAAAATCTGGTATGATTCAAGAAATAGTTCTATTTCTCTGAGTTCTGTTTCAATGATTGCTGATGATTGAAGAAGAATGAGATAATTTGATAGACCATAGACCTAATAGAAAACTGGCAGCTAACTCCTACTAAAAATGTCTGTCTCCTATTCAGTATCTTAGCTGCCAGTTCAGGTACTTTGCTTAAATCTAACACACACATACACATACATTTTGTTGCATTGAAATACATGATAATTTTTTTCCCCCCTTTTTTATGATCCATTGTTCCATATGTTCCATTCCCATTGCATAATTAATAATTAACATTCATTAATGCATAATGAACACTAATTAGTGCATAATGAACAGTAATTAACCCTATTCATTATCCCTTGTAAAGTTACTTACTGGCCATCGTGACCTGTTCATGTTCATTCAAGTGTAAAGCTTCCCTCAACAAAACACAAGCTGGTTCAGCTAGTCTGGCAAACACCAGCACAAGCTGGGTTAGCTTCCCTAACCAACACACCGCTAGCATGAGCTGCTTTAACTGGGCTATCCTACAGACCATTTAGCTGGGCAAGCCTTCAAAATGCCAAATAGGACACAGCAACAAATGGGCCAAAATTAAGAGAGATTTTTATGGCTGTTGATGGTTCTATCTAAAACTATCCAAAGGAAAATTTAACTCTGTAAACTTACATTTCTGCTTCTTCTTCATCAACCCCAATTGGGAGTCCAATTGCTAAGGGTCAGGACCCCCCTTTGGACGTGTGTGTGTGTGCACGCGCGCATGCACTAGAGGGCTTTCTGGGCCATGTTGCATTTCAGAGGGAATAAAGCTGTCTTCTGCTGCGTTCACTGCAATCATAAAACATTTGGACGGGTAATAAGTGGCTCATTTTTAAATGAATCTGCGTCAGTCAGGGACACGAGAAGGGGAGTGGGCCGGCCAAACACACACACACACACACACACACACACACACACACACACACACACCACCGAGACGGTCGCTCTTTCAATCCTTGGCTGTACTGTAATGGCTCACCCATAAAAAAAAGAGAGAGAAAAGAGAAGGAATAAAATAAAGTGTGTGTGTGTATGTGTGTGTGTCTGTGTGTGTGTGTGAGAGAGAGAGAGAAAGAGAGTTTGTGTGTGTGTATGTGTGTGTGTGTGTCTGTGTGTGTGTGTGTGAGAGAGAGAGAGAGAGAAAGAGAGTTTGTGTGTGTGTGTACATGTATGTGTGTGTATGAGTGAGAGGGTGTGTGTATGTGTAAGAGAGATAGAATGAAAGAGTTACCACATATTTTAGAGAAGGAAGAAGAAAGGATATGAGGAAGGAGGGGCGAGGGCGTGTGTGTGTGTGAAGGGTTAAACGAAATGCCAGAAAGGGGTGGCCATGTGTTCTTACCTCACACACATCAATGTGCACACACACTCACTTACACACAAACACACACATGCACGCATAGGAAAACTTCAAGTCAAGTTAAATATAAACTTGCTCTATGTATGTCTGCACACACACTCAAACACAAACACACATACACACACACACATTTCTACATATGGATGCCGTCACTTTCAAACTCAACTCAGACATAAAGTAAGCAAACACACACACTCTCTCTAATACTCACTGACACACACACACACACATACCTCCACATAAGAATGCTGTCACTTTTAAACTCAACACACACATGAGGCATATAAAACTGGTAAATCTGTACACACAAACACACACTCTGTCACTCACTCACACACATCTTATATGACAACTGCACACACACACATGCCCATACACCAGTCCACATATAGTTGCCAGCACAAACAAACTGAACACAGATATAAGTAAGTAAACACACACAAACTGATACACACACCCTGCTCTATACTGTTCGGCTCACCCTTCTGTAAGCCTCAGATTCAACCCTATTCTGGCCTTAGTTTGGCTGAATTCTGGCTGAGTACTGTCTGGAAAGGCACGCTCCTCTGTGGTCATGAATAAAGATTGTTTTCTGCTGGTTTGCTAATCTTAATATATTTTACACCACCCCCTTCCCCCTGCTCCTCAACCTCGATAGACACACAGACACACACACACACACACACCAAGCGGCTCTGTCTTCTCATTATGTAATTTGTCTCTTTATATTCCCTTCTGTTTGATTCAGACAAATACTGGGATTATCGGAATATGGGATTTTTAAATATAAGGCTAATGTGGTCTTTCATGCTGGGGCTTTAATCCTCAGAATATTTCAAACTGCCTCTCAAGGACACCGGGAACCGCAAAGGTCAGGTTTTCAGCATAGCGAAAGATAGAGAGAGAGAGAGAGAGATAGAGAAAGGAGTGGAGGATGAGATGAGAAAAATGAAGAAGAATGAAAAAAGAAAAACATAATCACTTTTCTCTCCATTTCTATTCCAAGTGGGATTAATAGGGAAATCAGCCAAATCAAATCAATGGCATGAAAGGCGTGTGTGCCCAGGGCTGGAGAGACGCTCCTTTATGAGCACAAAAACACATTCAGCCTGTAAAATACATTTGTTTAGGAGGGCCATCTCAACGCCACTCTCTGCCTATCTGATTAACACTGCCTTCCATGGAAGTATGGATGTGTGTGTTATATGCGCAATGTGTGTGTGTGTGTGTGTGTGTGTGCATGCTTAATGTGTGTGTGTGATATTCAGAGACTGGGAGACTTATTCTCCTGTTGTCAGGTGCTTTTGTCCAGAGGGGTTCAGGAGCAGCAGAAAGTGCTGACAAGGAAAGAATGAAACAGCCCGTTAGGGACGAGTCTTTCTCTCTCTCTCTCTCTCTCTCTCTCCCCTTCCTCTCTCACTGAATCTTTCTCTCCTCTATCTCTCTCTCTCTTCCTTTTATCCTCCAGTCTACAAATCACACACACAAGGAGAGAGAGAGAGCAACTATAAATTCCTTATATATTCCTGAATATTTTTTTGTAACAGTATATTAAACAAACAATTAAAAATATTTTTCCTCCACACACACACACACACACACACATGTGCACATACATACACAGGCTTCTCTTACTGTACATATAAGACAGAAATCATACAAGAATCTCACCTCCTTCCTCCCAAAGAAAAAGAAAGAGGAAAATGAAACAGGTGTGAGCAACAATGCCCACCGTACAGCACAAGAAGAAAGTCAGAGAAAGCGACAGATAAATAGATAGAGAGACAGAGAGAGAGAGAAAGAGAAATGGTCTGCCTGACAGCTGTGAATGGGATGGAAAAAGTCAGGCAGGATCCCTTGGGATATCCCAGCAAACAAAGGCGCATGCAGGCAGCAGGGTTTCCTGGGGGAATGACGGTGGATGCGGTGCAGATTTGAGCACGGCGGCGGCGATTGATAATGTCAGTCTGGGGAGATAGTGAGTGTCAGTCTGGGGAAGCGCGCATCACAAACCATGAAGAGAGAAGAAAGGAGAAGACAGCATGTGGTTTGTTTGCTTTTATACAAGATCACACCACACTAAAGAAGGACTTTACCTGTGTGTGTGCATCTGATTCACACACACACACACACACACACACAGGTAAAAGCATTCTCCCGACTCAGCTCCAGCAGCTGTGCCCTGCGTATGATGGCAGTCCCCCCTGATTGCCACGGGCAGCTATTGCGGCACTCTCTCCGTACTCTCTCCACAGATGGTGCACTAAAGCAGCTAGTTAAACCACTGCATCCACTTATCACCCTGACCCTTCATCCTTCATTCATCCATACATCATTCCTTCTACTTCTATACACACATACTGTACATACATACACTATACATACATGCATACATAGATGGACTGCTTTCATATTCAATGGTATTCGAAAATACACATACATTCAAAAATACACATACATTTATAAAACAACAACACACAGACACACATTCACACACACTTAACCAAACTCTGTGGCTGTTTGGGTTGCAGAGAGTAGAAGGGTAGACAAAGAAATCTGAGAGAAGAAAAGGAACAAGGGTGCGCACGAGAAGGGGACTGAGAAAGAGAGAGCAAAGAAGAAAGGGAATAAGAGCGAGGGAGAGGGAGGAGTGCGGAGAAGGCAACTAACTCAGGCAGAAGATTGGAGTGTTGTGGCGGCGAGGGATAAACAAGGCCTTGGGCGCGTTATTTATTGTGCGCTAATCAGGGCCAGCTGGGCTAGTAAACACGTTTATGAGGCTTTAATGAAAACAGCCTGCCGTACACTCTGATCCACCCCACCAATCAAATTGCATAATTTGCGCGACCCTCTCAGCCACTGTCTCACAATGTGGTGGGTTAGAAGCTTACACCCAACCTTACACTCATCCTGTGTGTGTCGTTTTCTGTGTGTGTGTGTGTGTGTGTGTGTTTCCCTGTCTGTGGCTTCTACCAAACCTCAAGGTCCTCCCATAATCACACAAACACTTACACCCACACTGATGCTTGACTGCCTAGATGTCTCAATCATGGATGTGCCGTGTGTGGGTATGGGTTTGGCGGTTGTTTGTAAACACACTCTAGCTGTTTGTAAATACAAGGGTCATAACTTGACTTTACTAGATATGCTGTTTTACAGCAAACCCACACAGGATTCTAAATTGCCTCTCTGTTCTATGCTCCTTACATAAGCACATGAATGCACAAAAATACACACACACACACACACACAGACATACACACACACAGCAAAAAAGTCTAGTAAAACAATGCTATTACAACTTTATGCAAATCTCTCGTTGTGCAGAAATTTGTGTAAAGTCAAATAAAGTCATGTGACCACACACAGATGAGAGGAAGTGGTGTGAGTATGTGACTTTGTGTTGGCATCTGTCTAAGCATCTCTCTCTCTCTCTCTCTCTCTCTCTCTCTCTCTCTCTCACACACACACACACACACACACAAACACACACACACACTGGTGGGTGTGTCTGCCAAAATTCAAAAAAGGGTTTACAGCATTGCCACAGGGCAACAAGTAAATTAGGTTTATGTTTGCACAATAGAGTAACAAAAAGACAATAAAACAATTGTTAATAAAATTCAACAATAAAAACTGAGAGAATCAACATTCAAAACAACTATATTTTCCTAATTATTGGATGCCGGTCTTATTAATACCGTACAAACTTGGATTGGACTGTTGAAGAATAATTGCAATATATTATGATATGATATATTGTAATACTTTTTTCTTTTCTATTTTTCAGTAAAAGCTTGAAAGTACAAAATAACAAGTTAATTATTTGTCACTTTGTTTCACATCACATTACATTATTTTGTTCAACTGTCTTTGGAAATTGATGTATCTTTTTTTGAAAATATTGTTGGTGTCCTCTCTATAAATCAATCAACACACACACACACACACACACACACGCAGTGACTCAGACATTGAACCTGTTGACCGCTCATAAAATAAACACCTCAGGATTGTAGTGAATAAACATTGTTCAAATAAACAACATGTTTATTGTAGTGGCACTGAGTAGTAGTATCAATGACACCATACTGAAGTAACAGACTAAGATTTATGTTTTTGTCTGTGTCAAAAACCTCATTCCTGTGATCACACACACACACACACACACACACACACTACCTGCACGATTTCAACTCTGACACTCTCGCTGTCGCTGCTCATATATTTCTCCTTCCTTATGAGAGGAATAATGTTGTAGCAGAGCCAATTCATGTAGGCAATTATGCTTTAATTTAATTACCTGTCCACTTGGATAATTATTGTTCCTGATTAACCACAACGCTTGCTCTTAAATGTTAATGGAAAATGGGTGAAAGTGCTCTTGTAGTTTGGATTTTTTATTTTTTATTATTATTATTTTTTCGGAGCCAAGAGGAGAGCAAGGGTAGTCAGATGGTATTAAATATCAGGAACAGAGTTCTGACACCAGCTCTGTAAAATGTCAGGGATTACACATTAGCTTTGTGTGTGTGTGTGTGTGTGTGTGTTCATCTCTTAGGATCTATGGAGATACAAATCATGTCTGCAGTCAGTCATTTCTGCTTTCTGCCCTTTGCCTTGCAATGATGATTATGATGATGCCTGAGAGAGAGAAAGAAATAGAGAAAGTACATTTAGGCTCAGTGGCAGCAGTCCTGAAACCTGTGGTGGAATCTTCCTCTCTTCTCTTACTCTCTCTCTCTCTCTCTCAATCTCTCTCTCTCTCTCTCTCTCTCAATATCTCTCTCTCTCTCTCTCTCTCTCTCTTACTCTCTCTCTCTCTCTCTCTCTCTCTCTCGGTATGCTGGTCATGTTTAGTGAGGGGATTTGCCTCAGCCAGCCTTTCTCAGTGTTTACAGTCTCTCTGGGCTTTTGGCTTGCACAAACAAACAAACAAACAAATACAAATACAACAAACACACAGACAACATCACCCCTGAATGAACCTCTGCATATTCCACACTGATAAGAGAGAGGGAGAGAGAAAGAGGGCATGAGAGAAAAAATGGGAGAGTGTGTGTAAGAGAGAGAGAGAGAGGGAGAGAAGAAACAGATAGTTAAAAAGAAAAAAAGTGAAGAGAGAACAGAGAGGAAAAACTAAATGTGTATGTATGTGGGTGTTTGCATTAGTCTGGAAATACGGGAGAGAGAGAGAGCAAACAACAAGCAGAGTCAAAACAACAAACAAGCAAGCACGGGTAAACAAACAAATACAAACAGAGAGGCTGTTTTGCATGTCCCTGTGCACACACACACACACACACACACACACAAACACACAGTCTCTGTCAAGCACAAACTCCAATAAGCTGTCTCACTCTCTCTCTCACACACTCATTTACTCTCACACATACCCACATAAAGATTGAAAATATCTTACTAACACACACATACATACACACACACACACACGCACACACACACACCACGGCTAAGTTTTGTACAGCAGGACATCTGCTCAGACATGTTTCTCCTGCTCTCTCATCACGGTGAGTCCAAACTCTTTTTGCTTATTTTTGGAAGATTGTGTGCTGTTGGTGGTTGTTCTCTACACACATGCAGTAAAGCGTGAGGATGGGTATAGAAAATTGCATAAAGTGTGTGATTACGTGATGACGGAAGATGTCGGGTCCGACTTAAATGCAGGTAGCCAAAGAGACATGTCTGAGTGAGGCTCTGTGATCGTCTACAGCAAATAATGACTAGAAACACTTTTGGTGAAGCATGCACACGCACACACACACTCACACACACAAACACACACACACACTTTATCTAGTTATTTGTACTGCCTGTCCAGATCTCATCTTGTGCTAAAGGAACATGATGCATCATCCAATAGATGTATGGAAGAGTAGTCATGTCTCACATCATGAGAAATGTTTTGTTTTTGACTAGGGCTTGTTTATTAGTGTTTCTACACACCTTAATGTTCATTTTCAGATTGGAGGTCAGGAACCAGATATTACAAGGTGCCCAAGGTAAAACCTCAGGGTTTGTGAAGGCATAGTAAAACTTTCATGTTTTAGGTCTCCCCCATTTCTGTCTAGTCATAGTCCTAATCTTTCTGCAACACCTTCTCATTCTATGTTTCTGTGTGTTAAGACTCGGTAATGTGTGCGTGTGTGTGTGTGTGTAGCCCTGTTTGGGTTTCTTCAATGTTCTTTTCTTTTGTACCTGTTGCACCTCCACTCTTCCTGTCTTTTTTCTCCTTTCCCTTCCATCTCTCACTCTATCTCTCTGCCTGTCTCATTCCTCATCTGTCTCTCTCTGAGCGTGCCCATAATTCCTTTGCTAAAGTTTGTCTTTGGTTCCGTCTCTATGTATGTTTGTATGCATGTACTGTATGGTTGTGTGTATGTGTGCAGTGTGCATGTGCTGTATGTGTGTGTGTGTGTGTGTGTGTGCAGTGTGCAGGCTCAATCTAGCAAATACCAGGCTGGCCATTCTAGTGGACATTGCAATGCAAATTCTACTGTACCGATCCGGTACCGACTGCCAATCTTACGGCCGTCCTTTTTTTTTTTTTAAAGAATGATCAGAGTACAGTTTTGATGGATTAGGACATCAGCAATAGTATGAGGTATTGCACTTGCCCTGACAAATTTGCACTAAGGTACTGTAACTATAGGTTTACTATAGGGTTACTATACAACAATGACACCAGACAACTTAGCACCTTAAATGGCACACATAATAGGAGTAAGGTCTAGATTTTTGTATGAGACGTTATGGAAGCTTGCAGATAGCAACAGAAACTCTGAAATGGTGAATGAGCAGGAAATTGAAGAATTGTGATGGTTAGTGAAAATACGGTAGGGGGATTGAACAAGCCTTCTGTAGGGGACAGCACCATGCTCTTAATGTTGCCAAGGCTATTCCTTCTGTTTGAATGTATATTAGGGTTTTCAGTGTGTGCATGATTATATGTGGGTCTGTGCATGTGTGTGCCCGTGTGTGTATGGGCTGGGACCTAACTTTAAGAATCGTGTCTAAAAAGAATCTATCAGACTCTACAAGATGTCTCTTGAAAAACTCTGCGTGCTACAACTGCAAGCTTTGAGGATGTGACTTATAACAGCACAGGAAAATCTGCTGCAATGATTTTGAATGTTATCAATAGCACTTAGATAGGCAAGCAGGCAGAAAGACACACACACACACACACACACAGACAGAGGAGTAGCATCAAATTTTGGGCCCTGTTCACAAGTTGTGCCCATGCCATTTTAAATCTTTAAATTATATTCATATTTAAAAGGAAATAAAGTTCCAGACTCCTTTAACCCCCCCCCCACCCCCCCACACACACACACATACACACACACACACACAAGCAGACAGAAAGATTCAAGCACAGAAATTCACTTTGTTTTGCTTTTCTGTGTGCTATGTGTGTGTGTAAGAGAAAGTGAGAATACACCTAAACTTTAAAGAGTATTTGGAGGACATCTCGGTGAAATCAGCATACTTTCATCTAGCACTGACCCCTTCATTCAGGCCAGCTTGCACACACACACACACACACACACACACACGCAAAAGCCTTTAGGGCTATTGATTTCTCTAATGAATATTTCCTGATTTATGGCAGTCACAGCCCATTGTCGAACAGACATTTGAGGAATAGCGATCATTTTCTGATGCTAAAAGCCAAAATGAATAAGTGGTGAATTATATATATATATATATATATATATATATATATATATATATATATATATATAAAAATTTTAAATGATCTTGCCATCATGGAAGTCTTAGTGCACAATAATTTATGGACTCTTACATATTTTCCGTTTTTTTGTCAGAATAATAAAAACCTTTTATCACTTTTTCATACTTTTACCACTTAATCTATAAGGAAAGTTATTCAATTAAAAACCTGGGATAGGATGGATTTTTTTTTTTTTTACTGAACACCTCTTGTTTTAAAATTGTACAAAAGTGTATGCCATTAACTGATCACAGAAGTCAAAGATGCCGTCCTGCTGTTGTTTCCTGGAGAAAGCGAGCTAGTTAACGGTCTCCGAGGTTTCTGACATCTGTTGGTGGTTGGCTGCCACAATGGCGAAATCCGGCCGCGATGCAGGGCAGGTTAAAAGATCACTGCCTTAAAGCAGCTCCCGCTACGCCACTCACTTCGGCTGCGCGCGATTGTTATTGTGCGACTGCGACTGAAGACAGGCGGTGGAAATGTGGTAGCGCACCTGCTTTAGATGAATTACGGTAGTCTAAACTGTCCCCCTAACATATCATACACAGACACAACCCGAGTAATTCAACACTGATTTCTCTCCGTATGAGCAAGGGACAGACGGGATGCAAAAAAACTCCAGCGAGACTCACTACTTGGACTTTTGAAGGGGTGACATTGCGAATAAACAAGACAAAGAAAGAACAACACGAGCTGGGAAGAAGACGCGAAGAGGCGCAAAAGCCGCGTGTTTTTTTTTCTCCATCAAGTTCCAAGAAGCGCGACCATGCAGCCCGTAAGCTAGTGCCCGATTATTGTTTCGACTTATCACTAACTGAGTGATCAGTTTAAGAAAAGAGGCCAATAAAAGAGAAAGGAAGAACTAATAAAGACTATTGCCGCTGAAAGTAATGGTCCTGCGATATCAATCTTAGATCAAGACTTTTTCCTCTTTTCGCTGCTCATTTTTCAACGTTTTTGGACTCTCCGGGACATCTGACTAAACTGGAAGCGAGCTGTCCACATGGTCCAGCCAGTAGCGTGAAAGTTGAGTTCTTCAGAATTTCCGAACAGGTTGATGTACTACTATTTATTATTCCTCCTTTCTTCTCTATTCTCTACAGTAATTTACCTGCATTTGAAAATGTTTTGGTGACCGATATCCCGAACCACACTAACGTTAGTTACATTGTTGATTTGCCTACCTTTGAACTGGAAGTTTTTGCAAACCTATAGCTACTTGAGCGTGTGTTTGGTTGAAAGGACCACAAATGACACTACTAAATTAATACTATTTAACGAAGTTAGTTGTTAATTGATCAGCTTAATTTGTAGGCTACTTTTGTAGCCTGCAGTAATTAATTTCATAAACGTAAGGACTGGGTAAGTTATTGAAGCATTTCGAGGTAACTTTTAATGGAAATTTCTTAAATGACGGACGGCGCTAACAAGTGCTGCATCGCCTTGTGTTTCTTGTCCTATTGCAGTCTCTCCGTTAAACAAAATAATTTTTTTTCCATTCGTCCAACGACAAAACTTACACAGTGACTCTAATACAACGAGTAACTTTGCCTAAAGCTGAGTGAAAAGTTCAAAATGAGGTCGGTGACAGAGCACCTATCCTTCCTCCTCTAAACTTGCTTGAGGGTGCTTCATTCGTTTGGTCAGTGCTGAAAAGTGCCGCTTTCAGAAGCTGAATGGCCGACCAGGACATACATTGTGTTCAATTACGAACAAGTTTTCCTCCCCTTTATCCTTAAACATGAACAATGAAACAATTCGCCTTTTCGCGCACCATCAGCACTTGTCGCGTTTTATAAACACTTTTTTATTATTTTTGAACTGCACAATTTTTGTTTCTTTCACGCAACAGTGAGCTCTTAAATAAGCCTGCCCTCCACAAGTCTATGGAAAGTTGTGGGTCACTTGCCTGCCCACCCCTCAAAACGAACGGTCGACACGTTGCTCAATAATCAAAAGGAATTAAAATAATAACTTAGGCCTACTTGTAGGTAGCCGATACCATTATGTGATGTTTTGGAATTGTGCTGTAGGTTATGTTCTAATACAGGATTTTCCAAGTGGTTAGGCTTTGATAAATAGACTTGAATTTCACACGCGGTGGAAACAAGGGCCCGAGTATCTTCTGGTTTTTGCGTTGATAATGAGAAGTGTGGCTTTTGTTTCACTTAAATTGTGCGAGAATACATTTCCTGTGCTGAATATCAAGCACTTGCTACATCACGGGACAATATTTTTCTCTATTTTTTTGGAGGCATGCAATGTAAGTCTACGTAATTGTAAACAATACCGTTAATTTAATACATTAAGATGACTTGTGCGCCAGGTGGGATGTTGCTATTTTGTTAGAGACAATTTCAAAATATATCTTCATACCGAGTATTTGTGAAAGTTGTATCGGTGGCCTAAATTAATATTAAAATGAAAGTCAGAACATCCTAGAATCAGTATAATATTTGCCGCATTAGCCTACAAACAGAATATGACTTTAAATTAGTATCTCTACATGTATTCCATCGTTTAAGTTTTTTTTTACACTTCAAGAATGTTATAGACAGGAGAAAGGTAAATGCCACAAGATGCGCACACAGACTAGAGTGGAAACTCAAAATCTTTTAAAACTTTAGAATTAATAGGCCTACGCTACTTAAGGTAAAAAAAAACGTATATTGACATAACGACTATTAATAAAATTTATTAATTCATGAAATTGTTATTAACGTTCCACAAATATCTTACATAAAATCCTTAATGACGTGTTTGCTGATATTTTATTTATTATTGCTGGCATGTTTCATCAGTGTGACATTAAGCCAAGGCTATGTGAAAAACAGACAACGCCAATATATTTCCCACCTGTAAATTAGGCAGCTCAAAATTACAAAGAATTATTTTTTTTTTCTAGAACATAAAACGCAGGTCGCACAAGCCGTTGCATAGTCCTTAGTAGACTTGCTGTGCACACAATTCAAAAACATTTGATTGACAATGAATTTGACTTTATCCTTAAAATAAAAAAAAAACATAAACACAGGCATGATGTTTGAGCTGGCTGTTATTATAATTTGATTGATGCTGTATTGGTGCACTTGGCCCATTTAATTGTGTTTAGTGCTGCTTCTCTCTGGCTGTTTGCCTGTGCAAATGTCTGTCAGGCCTGAGAGAGAGGAAGGCAAAGGAAGATGGGTGCCTGCCTGCCTGGGCTAAGGGACTCTTGGTGCATGACACTTTTAATTGAAACAGCTGACATGAATTTAATAGAATGCTGAAAGCAAATTACATCGTTGAATTTTATGGCTTATTGTTTTCGGTGAAGATCAGATCAGTCCCACAGACACAGCTTAAGAGGGCAGGAATAGGTGATTTGGCCCAATCTGTACAGTACAGTGGTGGTGATCTTACCCCACTTGCTGCTGAGGGCTGAAAGGCGATGCCGCTGGGCTTTTTATTTTTTTATTTTTTTGTACTCATGAAAATGCATCAAATTGTATTTGGTTAGACATTTTATTGGCTTCCACTGCTCATCCACTGCTTTAGTTGATTTATAAAAAGTGCTGTGGTGCACCTTTCATGACAAAAACGTAAAATATTTTTACCAGCAAATATGAAATTTTGTTGTTTTTGAAGTGTTTTGTTGTTGTTGTTGGGTCGTGTGTGTGTGCGTGTGCATGCGCGCTCTGGTGAAGGGGCCAGAAGTGCATTCCAGGGCAGACTGATTGAGGTTGAATTTGAAGAGGAAAAAAAGGGCTACACAGTGGCCGCACTTGCAAGGAGGGTGACAGACTCCTAGGAGACTGTGCGGGTGAATGCTTCAGAATGGAAATAATCAATAATGACTCACATAGTGAGACTATAGTGGATAATACTTTAGTTACAATAGTAGATCGTTTTTTTTTGTCATATGATTGGATTTTTATACACGTCAGAAACAAATGTTCAATCTTGTCTGATTTAAGATTTCTGTCCTTTTTTTCCAAATTCCTGTCTGGTAGTATTTATTTTAATAATTGTATTAAATCAGATGACTGCTGTCTTTTGCTGTCCGCTACATCCCCAAATATGATTAATTTATGGAGCATTAGTAACCTGTAATTTCTAGCTGGCAGTGGAATGCAGAGGGTGTGTGTGTGTTGCGGCTGCAGTGGGTTTGCCTAAGGCATCTTGCTCACCTGCCAGTGTGTGAGAGATCTGGCAAGTTTGGAACATGTTTTAGTGTTTCGTCTCTCTCTCTTATGACATTTTCATGTGCAATGAGTGCCTCAAACACCACCCACCTCACCCCACAACTACCCCAGCGCAAGCACTTAGCTTTATGACTTTATGACAGTGAACAATGCCTAAACACCTAGTTGGCCGTTATGCTCAAAGTGTGTGTGTGTGTGTGTGTGCGTGTGGTTTCTGTCCTCATTCTAAATTCTGATCAAATCCTGTCAAGTGGATGGACAATAGCTTTAAGTTTTTAATCTCCATAACGGACGTGTCGTCCTGCAAGCGTGTGTATAAATGTGTGTGTATGTGTGTGTGAGGAAGGGTTTTGGGCTCATCTCTCCCATTAAGCCCAGTGGCGGCCGAAGCAGCCAGCGCTGAAGAGCTAATGTGCTGCAGAGAATGAGTACATCTCATCGGCAAAAGTGTGTTTCAAGAGATCCAAAGGCACGTGAAGAGATTTGAGCTCAGGTTTGACCTGCTGCCCATCTTTGGCTCTCAAAAAAGCATTTGTGCATTGAGGAGGAAAAAAAATGATTTTTTTTTAATTGAAATGTATTTTGAAGTGAGAAAATGGGATTTTTCGAAAGGTGTTTGGTGTGTGTTCGTGGTGGCCATACACTTATGTGTGTGCGTATGGAGAGAGAGAGAGAGAGAGAGAGAGAGAGAGAGAGAGAGAGAGAAGGGGTGGCCACTAGGCGTTGGTGCCAGGATGGACCTGTGTAAAGAAGCTGAGCCTTTAGTGACGGCACATATGGTTTGAATTGAACATGTTATTGGGTTATTAGTTGAGGCCTGCACACATATCTGTATGTGTGTGTACATGAAGGAATAATAAATTGGGCAGCTTTTTAGATGGTGAGGACTGTTTTTTTTACTCGTCTCGGAGTGGTGTCATTTTCTCCCGTGACCAAGAGACGAAAAAATGACAGGAGAAAAAATAAAGGCATAATAAGGGAGAAATGCAAGGTTAAGAATGTGACTCAACTTCAGCAATTCACCCATCTGTGCCTGAAAGAGAGAAGGAGAGAGAGAGAGCGAGTGGGGAGTAAGCAAGGGGAGAAGGGAAGGGTGGAAAAATTTGAGAAAAATAAGCAATGTTTTCCAGATGACAGACTTGATGTGATTAGTGGACGATATTGGAGGGGATTGGGGAGAGGTGGAGCAAAGGGGTGGAGGGGGGGGGGGGGATTGAAACGAGTAGGTCTGGGATTGTTGTCCCCTTAGTGGTAATCCGGCCTCTTTCTCTCCATCATTTATGTGCTTTCTTTTCTCTTCCTTGGGGAAAAAGATTGCTGTAAATACCAACCCAAAGCCCTAATGCTTCATTCATTTGATCACCTCTTTGGATGGTCTCACACACACAAACACACACACACACCTGTGACTTCAAGAGCATCGTCTCACACACACCAGTCTCTTCTCTGCCTTGACATCCAGTTCTCTCTTCTATCTATCCTCTATTTCTCTCTCTCTCTCTCTCTCTCTCTCTCTCTCTCTCTCTCTCTCTTTCTCTCTGTTAAATTGCTGTGCCCAGGAGACCGCTCAGGCCGTTAGGTGCTGATGAATGTTCATAAGGGTGGCCCTCACCAAGCCCTCAGCCCCACAGCCAGTAGTGCAAAGGGAATGTGTGTGTGTGTGTGTGTGTGTGTGTGTGTGTGTGTGTGTGTGGAA
>JAGFZM010002786.1:0-43520 GCA_017657215.1 Limnothrissa miodon | reverse complement strand
CACACACACACACACACACACACACACACACACACACACACACACACACACACACACACACACTCCATGACTCATTCCACCTAAGGTCCCTTCCGGTTCTGCCCCTCTCCTGAGAGCAAGCTCCCCTCTCCTCCTTGGGCTTTTCCTGCTGCTTGGCGTGGCCCTGCCTCCTCCTTCCATTCAGACTCAGGGTCAGGACTGGGGTCAGTGGGACGCCATGCAGCCAATCCCACTTCTGTTTGGCCCAGATATCAGCAGAGCAGAGGCTGAGAAAATATGAACCCACTGCGACAGGACTGGTTGGTTGGCATGGACTATCACTTTTTCCCAAATGTCTTTGGGTCTGACATAGACTACTGTATAAAATCATGTGGGGTCTTACAAAACTAATGTGACATTTTTTTATGTAAAATACAAAAGTCCATGGCCGATGATTTGATCTTGACTATTTCCGTAAGTATATTTTGAACAAAGAATTCTGTATTTTTTATAGCTGACAGCCAAGCTAAGAACCTATGTTTCTATACTCTTCTTTTTATTACTTGTCATCTATGCCAAAGCCTCACAAAAGTAATAAATGTATTTGGATGGCAAAGCTAAAAAAATAAAATAAGCAGGCACATGGATTTAAAAACTGAGACTCATGAGAACTCATGAAAGAAATTTCATGAGTTCCACCAATATTTTAGACTAGATAAATAGCCTGTTAGCCAGTTAACCTATGTCCTCCTACACCAATATATGCACTCTTCAAATATTACTACTTCATTACTTCAAATATTAACTGAAAATTTGGTAAACTAGTTATAGCCTGTAGGCCTTACTGAACCACACTGGAATAAAAAAGGAGTTAGAGGTGGGTTTATGTTTGTGCAAGTAAACACAATCACACTACTGTCCATTCGAACTGTGGCTAAAATTGCATATGTTTGTTTGTACATTTACTGTGGTCTTATTCATACATTACCATCTACATGTAGTAATAAAAAAACATCTCAAATGTTTTTAAAATTATTACAATTTTACATACTCTCCACAAACCAAGTCATGAAACCCCATGACAATCTATGAAGAATATTGTTGTTTGAATGACCCCATGATCCCATGAGCACTATCCTGCAGCATCATGGCCAGCAAAGCTCTCGGTGTTTCCCCCTGGAATTACTGTGTCTCAGCCCCCAGAAGCGATTTCCTGTGGGACATGCTTCCCTTTTTGTAAGGCATTTTGTGACGTGGCCTGTGAGAAGCTGAACTCTTGCCCCTGTGTGAGTGTGAACCATGCTGCCATGGTGTTATGACAACCCTCCCATTTAGGTGAGGCTAACTCTTTCACTAACTCCTATGAAACTTTTAAGAGAATCAGCTTTTGCAACCTCCACGTGAGATGTCTTTGTCCTGACATTAGTACAACACCATTTTCTTATCTGAAACTGCAACGTCTTTGCAAACTACTGGAAACTATCATCTAGATCTATTCAGTATATCTATGTACTGTCTACGTAAACAGCCTCTTTGATCTTATGATGAGAATTTGGTCTCTATCTCAAATTAGCGAATCAGACTACACGCTGTGTAAAACTCACAGTAGCCCATAACAGGCTGCTTGCTACAGTGGCAGGGAGCTATGAGCTTAGGTACCTTGCTCAAATGATCAGGGATTTAACCTGGTTTCAGTACCAGTAGTCCACAGTCCTGAAATTCCTGATTAATGCAAACCAATACTTTTTTTGGTCAAATTCATGGCTCCTCATATTCTTTATGATCTGCTAAACATTTAAAAAACATTACCACTCTGTTCATAAAATACTCAAATATTCAATCAAACTTCTATACACTCTATGGCACTTCTCTGTTTACAAATGTTTCCTCTTTTCTCCCTTACAGTATGTACTGTAACTGAGTAACAGTGTTACCTTTGAAAATTATCTGCCAGTTTCGAAACTCTACTGTATTGCAGTGAAGGGTCAAGCATGATTGAACATCACAGTCACATGGGGCCATCTGAATTCTTTCTTGACTCATCCATGAATTTCTGTTAGATGGACACTCAATCTGTTATAGCAAGGGGTCGTAGACTGCACCAGACATGCTTTACTTGATTTCCATTTTGCTGGCAGGCATCCAGTTTCACTCTTCTAATATCACCACAAGCACTATAGGTTTGCTTTTCTTGCTGCAATGCTAGTTCCACTTTCCATGCTGTTCTTCCTGTCTAATATGTACGGTGGCTGGGAAGTAGAGCCCGACCGATATATCGGCAGGCCAATATTATCGGCCGATATTAGGCATTTTCCAAACTATCTGTATCGTCATTTATAATGGCCGATAAATTAATATTTCAAAATTAAAATAAAAACGGACGAAACACATGAGTGTTGCCGTTTTATATACTCAGATAAGCATGACAAAATTCGTGCAATATTTTGAATTTGATGCTCCGTTGTGACAATAAAATAAACAAGTTTCTTTTTAAAATGCATTATCATTATTTTAGTTAAAACTCATAAATAACTTTAAGTAGCTAATGTTATGGAAATCTTTTAATGTTTTGTTGCGAGTTTCTGTTTTTTTTTGTTAGTTTTTTTTAAATGTTGGCCGATATATCAGAATATCGGATTTTTAAACCAACAAATACTTGTATCGGTATCGGCCTTCAAAATCCTTTATCGTTCGGGCTCTACTGGGAAGGGCCACAACACAACATGAATGCAAAAGCCAACAACACAAATGCAAAAGCCCACACTACGAAAATTATTCCACAATGGAGACCGGTGGGAGTGATTACTGGATTACTACGTACCATGGTCTTGAATGCTTTTTCCAAAAGCAAACTAGTTAACTTAACTAACTAATATGTTTGGAAACATGTAGTTACACAACATTGCACAACTGTTCCCTAAATTATTGTCCAGACCATGAAGATGCAACATAAATTTTTAATTCAGCAGTTCAGGTGTGCACCTGAAGTTGCAATCTGTGGATGACTGCATCCAACAGAGGGGTGACGCACATCTCGAAGATTGCTGCCAAATTTATATAAATGAAATGAATCCTTATTATTGGCCAGGTGTGTATTGCATACACAAGGAATTTATTTTTCCCAATCGTGAATTAGTAAATCATACACAGTTCGCAGTAAAACATACACTAAATCCATGGCACTGCAACCGTGTACCACTGGTGGGAAACCCTTCAGTTACAAGCCCTAACCAGTGGGCCATAGCTGCCTAAAATATATATATATATATCTTCTGAAACATGTTGAGCATGACTTTGGATAGGATGTATGCTAGGCACTTGGATAATTTTATAGGTGCAAACCAAGCAGGGGGCATGGGAATTTCACTTGTATTGTGGCATATGTGGATAAATACGTGTACTGAAACTGAGAGAGTTTCACAGGTCAAGGGCTGGCACTGTGTGTGACTGTGTGTCTCTGGTTCTCCTTTATTCCAAAGGACAGATCTTGATTTGGGGTCGAAGCGGTGATAATTAGTAGCCCACTAGCCTGTCAATCTGAACCTGTTTTCTTGGAGAGAGGCTGTTGTTTTAACCAGAGATAAATGCACCATCTGTGCCCCTTGTATGCTTCACCAGAAAATAAAGAATACAAGAAAAAGAAAGAAGTTGCCAGTGTCCTGCCTACATATGCACAATAAAGTACACAAATAAGAATAATAGGCTACTACTCTATGCCTTCAGTTTTCTTTATTTGTACAACTTAAGGAAAGTAACATTAGTTACAACTGAACAATAGCATTCAGCCCTATTAAAAAATCTCTGCTTACTGTCACCAATTTCTTTCAGAGTGAATTGCAATAAACTTAACAGGAGACCCTTTTCAAGACTGACCCTGCATCTTAGAGGTCCTTCAACTGGTCTCTTCTCAAAATGGCACTGTCTAACTTGGACCCTCCCAACGTTACCTCTGATTGATCCCACTCACTGACTTTATCAACATGTCAGGTAGCTACTACACTTTCCAGCCAGTACTTTTGACTACCACTTATGGTTTGACTACCATGCAAGGACTTGTAGTTCTGCATGATCCTGGGCAGTTAGGTTAACCACTTGGCCTGTGGATCTGAGCAAGGTTTCTTCCTAGACTAATACAGAAAAAAAACACAGGAATGTTTTTTTCCTTGCCCAAGTTGCTCATGGGAGCTCTTTGCTTTGAAGCGCCATTTAACAAGTAAGCGTATAAATAGAATAGTATAGCATGTTAGTTCCCTTAATACTATAAACAACACTAGACACTCACTCGATTTGATCCCATAGTTTCACTAAAATGACTAGTTCAAATGACAGGATACCATATAATATAATTCCCAGCAAAGTTAAACAATTGAATAGGGTAAATGTGGCTGATGGCCAAAACCATCCTTCACACACTGACCCAGAGAAGTTGACTGCTTGCTACAGCTCCATCTGTGGAGCAGTGAGAGGTTAGGTACCTTGATTAAGGGCACTTTAGACAAACCCTAAATAGTAGGTGACGGCAGAAAAGGCATAGGTGTAAGGTGATAAAATTCTGTATTGCTTGAACATCAGCAATGGTTTGCTTGAACTGTGGGTTATTCTACCTTTGGTTATTTACCTACTGTAAGTCCCTCTGTGGTTGTTTTCAAATATCCACACAACTGTGCCACCACTTTTCATAAAGGAAATATAAGACAGATTTGCTTAAACACCGACTTACAACATTGAAGAATCAAACCCAAGTCAACCCTTTCTCAATGGATGATGTAGCCACCATGGCAATGTGCTTACTCTGAGACATATTAAGCATGCAGAACATTTTGTAAATGTGAGTCTGACACACACAGTCAGTTTGTAGCCTTTAAAGTGCAAGCACGCAATGAAACTGGTGTGCTCCAGCTTTATCCCTTATTTCCATCATAATATAAAATAATACCTATCTACCACACCCCATCTTACAGATGCAGAATAACTGGCTTTCTTGACTCTGTGAAAGTGCTATTTCCTTGTTTAGACTTGATTTGCATTTGACCAGAACATGTTATAGCAGATAGGTTGTTTTTGGGCATTGCTCCCAGGCTGCTAGTCAAATGACATCACACAATAGGACTTGGAATAAGTTTAATATGATTAACTTTTCTGGGGAATAACGGCTAATGGCCTAAACGATTCCTGCTGCTTATACAACATTTTCCTGAACATTTGCTTCTAGTTATGTATTTGTGAATAATTTCCGGTTTCCATTTGGCTACCTGTAGACTATATGCAAAAACCCTGCCACCAATAGACGCCTGGTCATGTCTTCATAGATCACAAACATTATGGCATACAGAATTATTGTGGTGATTTATATACTTTTCGATTATTATTTAGCTGGATGTTGGATGTTATAAAAATTCAAAACCTTTCATAACAAATGTTTTATTAGGCTTGTTTTAAAGTGCTATTTTTAGGTTCATACTGTACATATTCTGTAATACCTTGAGGAAATACTTGGATACTCTAACCCTAACCCTAGGAAGTATACTTATTTCAGCATTCAACATTTTCTTACACCTCTGAAAATAGGTAACCACATTTTCCAATTGTGTCACCTTATGCAAAGTGTCTGAGCCCTATCCACTGGCATACTGTATGTTCACGCTTTCAACCAACCGGTACTGTGGAAATGGAAAGCACCGCAAACCTCAAACTAAGAAGTTAGCATGGGGACAGGCATGTGTGGTGTGACAGTGTGTGAAACTTGGCCTTCGTATCTTCATCATTTCTCAAGGGGGAAAGTCTGTCTGATCTTAGCTGGTACTGCTACTACTACTAAAGTAGATGAAGTACAGTATACAGCATATACTTCAGATTACTCGAGTGTTAGGGCAGTTTCATGAATTTAAAACATAAGCTATTTATTGTTTTTTTATTAATCCCCTCTTCAGTGTGGAAGGATTTGCTGTTGCAGGGAAATTATCTGTTTCTGCAGTCTCTCAGGCTGAATGTACACGACTGCATCCAAACTCACAGACAATAGACAGAGGTCTGTTAAACAACACAAACACTTCAGCAAAAACAATTCTTAATGACAAAATAAACAACCTTTTCACATTCTTGAGCAGAGCAGCCTTTCTAGGAAGGGTCACTGAGTCAGTTTCAGCCTGATTTCATCACAACCACTCCAGGGTCAACTTTGGGAATGAGGAAGCAGGAAGGTGCAAACAAAACCATAATCCAAGATCAAGCAACTGTAGGCCTATACATGTAGCATCTCTCATCAGCTCTGTGAGTCAGTAGTAGCCTATCCAGAGCATTATTTCTGACCCCTAGGAGTAACAATGCAGCTCCCCTTACTCAACTCTTGTGAAGAAGCAACGAGGTTAAATCTAAAAGTCTTGAAATAGACTGATGGGGAAAAGATATCAAGAATTCCCACTGAAGTCCTTCTACCTTTGCCTATCTACTGGTGAACAATGTGGAGTTTCCTTATGTTTGAAGGCTTATGTAGACTTCCTGTAGACTGTAGAAACAGCTGTTGTTGAGAATGTCCTTGTGATTAATATGAACGCCCTATTGACTTGAATATATCCGTGCTTGAATATGAGTCAATTTTTCATTTTCTTCAAGTGAATTCTGCAAATAGAACAGAGCACTGCAAAGCGCTACACGGACCGTCAGCCATTCTTATACCATAATTAAAAACTCTCATGTGAGAGTGGTTTGAGTTGTGTGGAATATTTTCTGTTGTAATACATTCTATATTATTTCATGTTGTCATACATATAATATATTAAAACTGATTGAATGGATGATTGATTGATCAAAATAACACCTTACTGGATGAGTTTACAATTTTTAATTGTGCATTTTTAGCATTCCTCACTGAAATACAATGAAAATATCGTCATTCAATCTTCCAATGCTCAATCAAATTAGGATGCTTGAGAGAGGTGTACTGTAACTCACTATTAAAGGCACACGGATGGAAACTCTGTATTTGCATATAACATTTGTTGGATTTCTCCCTGATTCTTGAAAAAGTGAATGTGCTTGCCCAGGTGCTAAACTCAATCTGTTAGAGTTGCTCTATGAGATGCTGCAGGATTTAGCTCAAATTGTGATATAGGCATCTCTAGTTTTATTTCATTGTCCTGGAATTACACTCAGCACTACTTTCCACAGTTAATTATTATATCGTCACTCACCCCATGTCGTTTAAAATAATCCTTCCTGTTTAATCTTTTCTAACCTGCCTTGATGGAAAATTTAAACTTGTGGACTGCAAGGTCAAACAGAGATTATATCTACAAATAATCCATAGCCTACTGTATATCATAAAGATCAGTGAATATTGCTATTGAAATGATTAGATGTTTCTACAATATTGAAAAGACCTAAAGTTGGTGGCAATATGATAGGGAGTGTGCTAAGGTTTAGCCAAAGTAACATCCCAGCAATTGATTAGGATCACTTTATTTAGAGCAAATATGGCAGTCAGCATGAAATATTTCCTTTCTTTCCACTTTTTTCTTTAAAAGAACCTTAGAAATGTTCCTCATCACTATTAACTATTGTGTGCTTTTAGACACTCCCAACTTCCTTATATTCCGTGGTTGGCACAGACCAGTTGGTAGAAGCACTCACAATTTTCTAGCCACTGAAATATGTGAATGGTAGGTATATGATATTTAACCTGTTCTGATACATGTATATATTTAGCCTACATCAGGTTTTTAGTGTCACCATAATGGCAGTATGAAAGGACAAACTGTCCCAGCCAAAGCATGAAACACAAAAGTGACAGATAAAGCCTAGATCCTGATTCAGAAGATGTTGTGGCAAGACCACAGTCCAAAGCCCCACATGGGCAGCTGCAGTAGGGAAGAAAGGTGTAAGCTGGGAGGGAGAAGAATAACAGGAAAGAGGTGATGTAAATCCCTTGAAGGCGCTACTCCATACTTCCCCCCCTTCTCTCTCACACACACACACACACACACAGTGTGTGTGTACAAACAGAAATACACACTCCAGTCAATTCATATTCATGCCTTACTCTAGAGTGTAAACTGTCCAGCTTTTCTACAGCGATATTATCTGTCTTGACCATCGATGTGATCCTTTTAATGGCTGTGCCAATTTTCTTTCCCATTAGAGTATTTCACACAGAAGGTTGTAAGGTGTTCTATTTCTCATCAACTTTGATATTTATTTACACTGGGATTATAATCATTTGAATAATATATTCAGACCAGTTATTTTCAGATATTGTCTCCAAATTATACCTATACACAAGGCACAAGCCTACAGTTAGCAGAGGTTTTGTCAATAATCATAAGAGAGTTTTGTCAATTATAAAATGTGGAATTAACATTTCACTCAGCAACAATCAATCAAACATCACGGTTAGGACCCATGGATGACAGTTCCATCAGTTTTAACGGTTAGCAAGAACCTGCGCAGTGGATGAACGTCCCTGGTGCAACAGGTGCACTGTTGGCAACTTAAAAACCACACTTATGTTATAAGTAATTCTGAGTATCTACAACGACTACAATAAGACTATGCTTAATTAAATGCGATCCAATCTTACCTTGTAAATGATGCAGGTGAATATCAGCGTCAGTCGCACAGTGCGTTTGAATAGCTGCCGTAAAATCATGCTGGAGAGGTGGCTAGAGACGTGCGCTAATAAATAACTGACTTTTACATCTCCCGCTTTACAAAAATGTCATTAGCGCGAATAAGACGAAAAACAGGTTAAACCTTGATCTAACTGTACCTAAAGCTTGTGAACCTGCCACTGAACACGGGAAAAGTTTTGTGTGCCTACAGCTGGGAGGAGCGGTGTAGAGTCCAGTGTGCGGAAAAGCGTCACTTTTTGAATTGTTTGAATTGCCCTTGTTACGCCTTTAGCGCTGTCCATTTGACTGCCCTGTCAACATCCCCTACCATTCAGTGTATTTTTACTCACTTTTATCCACTACCCACCATCACTAGCCTACAAGTTGCTGTTTTTGCCTTTGCCCATAACTGACCGGCGGCTGTCCTCCCAGAACAGAGGAAGTTAGAGGATTCTTAAATTAAAAAGCCATCCCACATTCTTGCCATAACTTAGCAGGAAAGAACCAAAGAATGCATCAAGCACATCCCTTAACAATACCATGAATGGCTAGTGTAAATATGGCATCGAAGAAACCCAGTCTAACGACATTCAAACAGTTTGGATATTTAATCATTTAAAATAACGTAATTGAAAGAAATTTAATTGAAAGAGAAGTTTGCAGTCCACCTATCTATTCTCTGTTCCAGATGATATCATTTAAGAATCTTTTCTCGTTTATTAAATGATTTAGTTTCACTATAGTCAAAGCAAAGTTGAAATAGACTTGTGAGAACAACAACATCTTATTGTTGTGTACAGGCTATTTTTGCAAATGAGTTGTCAATAGAGCTTCATAATCTGCTTCTCTAAACTGGAGAGACAGCTTTGCAGACCAACTGTCTCATCGCTTGCTGAAAGGCTGTCATGCTGACATGTTGATCCATTCATTACAGTAATTTTAAACAATTTTTATTGGGCTAAGTACATGTTTCTAATAGAAAATGTCCAGCGCTGGTTGCATTAGTTAGTCAGACAGTTCCTTGTCCACACCATCAGAAACAAAACACTCTTTTAATGAATATTTTTTCAAATTATATATTAAACAATAGTCATCTGGGCAGTTTTCACCACTCGCTGCAGTACTTGGTCAGCGACAGAGCAGCTTCCCAGCTAGACTGTGACACAGTTGGTCAGGATACTCTCAATGCTGTTATCAGTTTCCTTAAGAAGAAGAGGTGCTGATGGGCCTTCTCATTCAGGCTGGTGGTGTTCTTTGTCCAGGATAGGTTCTTTGTGGGTCCCCAGAAACTTGAGGAAGGAGACATGTTCTATTGTCATTCCATTGATATGGATGGGGTTGTGTGTCTCACCCTTCTTCCTCTAGTCCACAATAAGCTCCTTAGTTTTTCTGGTGTTAAGGAGTAGGTTGTTGTCAGCGCCCCAAGCAGCTAAGTGCTCAACCTTTGACCTGTAGTCAGATTCATCATTGTTACTGATGAGTCCAATAACAGTGGTGTCATCTGCAAACTTTATGATGGAATTGGATCCATATGTCATAGGTGAAGAGGGAGTAGAGGAACATATTAAAATTAAGGTTCATAGTATTTAGAGGTGGAGTCCAACTGTCTAAATTTGGAGACTAAGGAAATGGTTTACACAGGTTCTTCACATGCGTCTTTACAGGAAATGAACTTATAGGTCACTTTGACAAGAATATGTTGCACCTCTTTAAGTGAGAAAACACATCCTTGAAGTGGATATAAATGAATAATAGTAAATATGAGAAAATAGTCATTTAAGAAAGTAGGTTTAAACTAAAGTTTTATTTGAGGACTTGAGGTTGGTGAAAAAATAGACTTTATTCATGATGACTCTAAGAAGGAAGAAGCACACATGAATCAGCTTCACATTGTTTCTAAAGAGTCAAATGACACAGTCTATGACTGATTTAGCCGCTATTGACAGTGTGTAGGCTTGTGTATGCTTTTCTACGTTTCTTTTCACACAACATTTGACTATGAATGCTTCTTAGTTTCTCTAACCCAGATGATAAAATAGAACATTCACTCATTGAATCAAAAATTATTTGCAAAACACATAATTTCTCTGACATGATGAGGTGTGGTGAGCTACACTGAATATTTTCTGACACTGTAATATCTACACATTACTCCTTTTACAATATTTTCTTTAATTTATTAAATAGTTTCTGGCCCTATACAGTATGTATGTATCTATGTGTGAATTTAAATGTATATGAGAAGGAATAAAGGATGAGATAAAATAAACAAGAATTCTACAGGCTTATTGTCAATCAGAAGTCGTATTAACACATGATGCACTGTGATAAAGATTTTAGGCCTCCCTAGAGCTGCAAAGTACTGTGAAGAGACCGGGGACTGTGTGGGTTTCTAGTCAGACATTCGTTTCCCAAAAGCATAGTTGCTAAACAGTTAGAAGCTTAGCTTGATGGCAGTGAATGATTGCACTGCAATCCAAAAATGGACAGGCTTATGGGAAACAATTAGTAGATTTCTGCTGGTTTGTCTGTCTGACCATTGACCATGTGCATTTTGGTGAAGTATTGTTCTACATACACCTTAACACTGATATTGCTTTTTTCCTACAATAACTATCACAAGGGAGTTTTTACTGTCTTCTGTTGCTCTTGGGATCTTATTAATGTCTTTATAACACCATGAGACAATTATATTACAAGTGTCTGTGTAGAAATATAATTGAGTTTGCATTGTCATTCACTAATAATACACTTTATGTAAAGCCTTTGATATTTTTTTATGCATTGGTTATGACAACTGAACTATTCAAACTCACTTGCATATAGAATAATAACAGAGAGAAATTATGGAATCCCTGTTGTGAACGCATGTTGGTAAAATGATAGTTACTGCAAGGAAAATAATGGGAGGAGTTTAGTGAAGAGAGCAAAGAAAATTATGATGAAAAATTCCGATGCAACCACTAAGAAGGATCTATTTTTAGTTTCTAAACCCTTAATACATTTTCAAACTGGAAAAGTAAAGTGTTTTATAGCAGTGGCAGCCGGAAACAGTCTGAATGTTTATGTAGGAGGAGGGGGACAGCATTTGACTGACTTACTGAAGAGGAGCTGAGGGAGACATGCTGACCAGGGACACAGCTTGCTCTTGGATTGAATACCCTTACATGTTCTCACTTCTGTCTAATCATTAAGACAATAATGTCCAGTTACTTTTAGTAAAAGATCAAATCTAGCATTCGTAGATGTGGAAGTCCACATAGAGGGGTTACATGACATGTTCAATCAGGCGGTTAAGAATTCCCTGGAACTCATCCAAAAAAATCTATTTAGAAGGAGTGCTCTGGGCAGCCATTTGCAGTTTGAACAATGAATTGACACCCCATGTAGCATTATACCACATATATAGATATATCAATGAACTCACATTGCCTATCCCCTATTTGTCATGTTACACTATAAAGCTCTGACCTATGTTATTCATTATTAATCTGATTTTAGAAGAAATAGATTTAATACCTCTAAATGTATTGTCTGGAAAACAAAGAATACTAAAGAACAAGTGGTCTTGCTGTGTGTTTAAGTCATGAAGGGCTTAGTGCTGTTGACAAAAGTCTGTGTTAGATCACTCATAGAGGTCAGACTGTGTAAACACCATGGGAAGGTCTCTGCTCACTATCATCCACTCCAGAGAGATGGCTTAATCTGATGGTGTACACCCCCCCCCCCTTTAGTAGCAAATAGGGGATTACAGAACACCCCCCTCCTATGACAAAGGTTAGCCATCTTCCTGTGGGTAGCTAAACTCTTGTTTGGCTTTGCAGAAAACACTTGTGATTGCTGTAGTGTGAGAGGAGAGAGTAATCCCTTGTCAATTATTATCTTTGCATTGTTTATGCAAAGTAATTGATCAAATTGGTCCTAATTGCCCACACAAATCCTGCTTGAGCCTGTTTATAGCTCCCTCTGTAAAGATCCAAGCGCTGTCATATAAGTTCAGTTTCTGTGTTTTCTGTTTTTGATGTTGTTTACATAACTTAGTTTACAGCTGTGAGATCTTTGAATGATTTTCTATGTCTTTCATTGCATGTTGTACCTCCTCTATCAGTGACCTGTGTGATTTTAACATACTGTAGCTTATGCCAGATGACTATCATCGCAATGCCACTCGACTGTCACTCTGCCAATCTCCTGAGACTGGGTGTGAGCATCATTATCATCTCCTTCTCCAGCATGTTCTAGTTCCTGTCCTCTTGTCCTGGAAGGCCATTTAACGTAAACAAGGACAAGACTTCTTTCATACACACATCCTTATCCTACCACATATCTTCTTACCAAATGCATAACACTGGATGCATGGACAAACAACATGTTTGTTTTGTTGTAAGTGGTATGGCAATGAAGAGATGTCTGTTATGTAATGTCATAAGAAGTTGGGATAGTAAGGATGGTCTCAAATCATAATAAGGGTCATATACTTGTATCTGGTAGCTGAACCTACTGACAACCTGCTGAAGAAATGATTAAGAGTCATTATACCATTAAGGTTCACCAAAGAATTCTGTATCTTTACTGCATATATTATCTTATTCTTTTTTAGCAGCCACCTGATCATAAAAGGATGCATGCTATATCATGATAGGCATGCATGACAAGATAGATATTGTAAATCAAAAGTTTAAACTCATCAAGTTTCTTGTTCTTGAGCACAACTATGCAGCCCATACACGGTAAGATGAAAGGAGGGGATGAACTCCATTATTGAAACTTACTTGTTCTAGTTTGTTACACTAAAGAAAATTAGTTAAAAGTAAAGTTAGTAGGTTAATCAGCCCACAGAAAAGCACAATGTAAATAGAGAAAACTTGTCACGAAATTGATCACAGTTAAAATGTTAAAAGCGATGCATTATGTCTGCTACAGGTCTGTTATATGTGTGAATCTTCATTGAATCATAACTCTTGCCTGTTACAAATCTGGTTAAATAAGATTTGGAAATAGTTTAGATGCAAAACCCATTGCAAAAGTACATTTTCAATGGATTTACAGAAATATATCCTTTTTCAAAACATCTTTGTCAGTCCAATTCAAGTTGGATTGTTTTGGCTTGGTTTGTTTTTACTTGGAATAACATGGACATTGCATTTAGATAGACAGTCACAGACAGTCACATTTGAAACTACTTGAGACTATTAGGAAATTATCATAAAAACAAGTTAATTATGCACATTTTGAAGGGCATTTAAAGAACATTTTTTGTCCCTAAAACAGCTTCAAAAGACTACTAATTTGTATGGTAATAGGCTGCTCGTATATGGTCAATGTGTCTCCTAATCTGATAGTAATGATGATGATGATGATGATTAATATTATTATATACTATTATAGTATTTTTATTTATGTATGTATTTTTCAGAATCAGGTTTTATTTGCCCTTATTTGCTGTTGTTGTTATCCTTCAATTTGATTCACTTTCACAGCAACATTTTGAGGACAGTGGTCTGATCTCCTGTTTTAAGAAGAAAAAAAAAGTTCACTGCAGCCATCTGAGCAGAACGGAATGCTAAAATCAAGATAAGACCCCTCTCATCTGCTGCAGTGACTGCTTGAGTTAGCTCGATATGGAACAACTCAAGGCTGCAGCCTATCTGATTCTCAGAAATCATTAACCACCCACCAAACTATCCAAACCAAACTGTGTTTGCTGTCATCCCCTGCACCATTCCTCTACCGACCTTGCATCTGTGCAATACATAGAGAATACAAAATCCGCGTCTGGAGCAGCTAGCATGCTACTGAGCGGAATGGGCTATCATAGATAGAGAACAGCAAGAGCCAACTTCTCCCGGGGCATCAGGAAAGAAAAACAGGACTACACGGAAAAGATAACCTCCCACTTCCAAGACAGCAAAGACGCACGGAGCCTATGGCAGGGCAGCCATCACAGACTACAAGCTCATACCAAAGAGCTGTGACAGTAACACCTCTCTGCTTAACAACCTGAACAGCTTCTTTGCATGTTTTGAAGCACAAAAACAGCACTCGGGCACAGAAGACCCCACCCCCTCCCAATGACCAGACTGCTGTCAGTGTGAAGAGAACACTCTCCAACATCAACACAAGGAAAGCGGCAGGCCCAGACAACATCCCTGGGAGCCTGCTGAAGGACTGCGCAGAGGAGCTGAAGGATGTTTTTACAGATATCTTTAACACCTCCTTAAAGCAAGCCATTGTACCATCAGGCTTTAAAGCTGCTACCATCATACCCGTGCCAAAGAAATCATCCCCATCCTGCTTCAAAGACTACCGTCCTGTGGCATTGACACCAATCATCATGAGGTGCTTTGAACGGCTAGTCATGTCACACAAATCCATCCTCCCCCCACCCTGGATCCCTTCCAATTTGCATACAGAGCGAAACGATCCACAGAGGATGCAATTTGCTCTGCCCTCCACCCAGCCCTCACCCACCTGGAAAAAGACTCATATGTGAGAATGCTGTTCATAAACTTCAGTTCAGCATTCAACTAGACTTCCTGAGTCAGTGACCACAAGCAGTAAGGATTGGAAACAACACCTAAAGCACCATCACACTGAGCACAGGTGCTCCACAAGAATGCATGCTCAGTCCTTTGCTGTTCACTCTGCTGACTCACGACTGCACACCAACCTACAGCTCCAATCACTTGGGGAAGTTTGCGAACGACACAACCCAGGTGGCTGCACTGACTATAACAGGAAAGCCCTGCAGCGCATAGTGAAGACAGCTGAGAGGATCATAGGCGCACCCCCTCACACCCTGATTGACATATACACAACCCACCTTTCCCGAAAGGCGATCACTATTGTAAGTGATGCTACCCACCCTGCACACCAACTGCTCAACCTCCTGCCCTCTGGCAGTAGATATAGGAGTCTCTGTGCTCATACCACCAGACTCAATTACAGCTTTGTCCACCAAGCAGTTAGGCTGTTGAACTCTTCCCCTTTCCTGCCCCATCTCCACCTGTACACTTGGTTTTGTCTGTCCTATCCTGTCTGTCTCTAGTGGTAAGAATAGTGATTAAAGTATATTTTAGATATATATATATTTAGATTAGATCAGAGTATTTTTTCTATCAGAACATAGTCTATGTTGTTTCTATGCACTTTATCGTTTGTTCTGTCCTGCATTGTCTGTTTAATGTATGCAAGGGACAGTGAGAAAAGTAATTTTGATTACATGTAAAGAAATTGACAAAAAAAACTGACTTGACTTGACTTTATGCAAGTATCTACTGTATGCAAAGTATGTGTGTGTGTAATCTAATATGAAAAACAATTACATTACAAAACATCAAGACACCAATCAAAACCACTTAACAAATGTACTTTCTATTTAGACAGTAGATGGCAGCATGTGCAACTTAATTCAACAATATCCTCAATGAAAACAAGGTCTAGCCAAATGGTTTGCTCATTCATTATATTCCATAATCCAAAATACACTGATTTGTATTCATTTCCTTACGCTGTATTTTTTAATGTGGTGATGTATTTATTGTTTTCATTGGTTTTGTGACAAATTCTAAGGTAAAATACACATAAGCAAGCTCTAGTCCATTTTTTATTAATCTGCCGCCAGATGATGTTCTTATGCGCTTAGAATTTGTATTAGAAAAAAAACACAAGGGCTATCTTAAAAGATTATTACTGAGTTTATCTAAAGACCCGCAGTCATTATTCTAAAACAGTCTTTTATAGCCTATATCGTCGAATTGTATATCCTATGCAACAAAATTCTTGTGTGCCAGATTGAGGTATGTTCACGTTCAGAATCCGGCTAAGAACTCCATCTAAGAGCTCCGCTCTGATAGGCTGGTTGTGGTCACACGCTCTACATTGTTGTATGTGAGACGGAAGCAGACCAATAGGGGAACATGTAGGCCAATTGTAGCTAAATTAATGTTGGCAAGTCAAGGGAATGTGACTGACAATAGTAGCTGAATTAATGTTGGCAAGAGAACGTGACTGCCAAAATAAAACATCCTTATTGTAACCTGAGGGAAGGGAATCAAGGAAAATTAGTCTTTTTTGGAGTGGCTTCATCACCTAAGGGAACATAGTCTTGGCATTCAATTCACTGAGTCTGTTTCATATCAAAAATATAGTATCAGAAAAAAGTATGTTTCCACTGTCTTTCTGCACCAATAGTTTGGTAAAGTTTGTTTCACTTACACAGAGCGAAAAATGTTGTTGTATGTGTGTAGGTACTTACTGGAAAGCTGTGTAGAGGGAAATGGCTTAAGGGTGGAAGCCATGTTGGGGGTGTGTGGAGGTCCACAACAAAGACATCTTTTCCCTATTAAGAAACATAACTGATTTGCTATATTACTGTTATACCAAACACAAATTACAAAGTTACTCAAATTGAACAACACCAATTATAAAAACAAAAAAGAAAAGCATGTTAACACACTTGGAGTTGGGCCATTCTTCACCACATGCAAACAAGCATTTCCCACCCATGGATATCGAACATTTTTAAACAATATTTACAAGCAAACTATGTAAATAATTTACTTCTAATCAAATGTTTCACTCACTACAGAGTCCATTTCTCTGTTGAGACCCAAGGTTTAAAAAATTGTCAGGTGTGAGACGAGTTGGGCTATCCTTCACAATGATTTCATTTGATGGATGACTCTCATCCAGAACATAGCTTACCTACAATTATGACAAACCCGGGTAAAAATGGTGATAACTGTGAGTGAGCACAAATAATGCATTCAATAAACTATATATTCTTGTACAAGTTGTTCTTGGATAGGGTGATGTCCTCCACTTGCCAATGATGCTCTGCAGGGCCTGAGGTTTCTGAGGGCCATCAACACTGCACAGTGTTGACCACAAGCTGTGATGGGATGCTTCGGCTGTGTCACAGTCACAGCCTCCTTTTGCACCACACTCTCATAGGCCATTTTTTGTTTTTGTGCTGGAGACATAAGAAACATGTGACAGTCAAATCTGACAAAATGGCCAAATCAATCGATGTCCACACCAGGAGACAGAATGCTGAAGTCGACCTTTATTGGCAGTAACTTTGCAATTAGGCCTACAGAAGTTATCGGGAACATAACGTGAGCGTCACCGTCCAAGTCAAAACTTGGGTTTCCGTCGTAATTCTTCAGTTCTCACTATGTGCACTGATGTTTTAAATGATGTTTTAATTTGAATTTAAATATGTCCAATTGCATTTTAACATCTTATCTGGTTTAGGGGCACCCATCCTATAGAATCCTAACATGTTATCTGGGTCTTAATGCATATGCATTACTCCTTCACCTGCAGTTACCCAATTTGCCCACATGATGGGGATATCGCTCCACTGTTGTTCCTTTCCCACAATCCAGGTGGCTTACTGCCCAGGCACAAATCATGGAGAGGCTGGTAAGCTGGTAGGTGCTCTAGTGTTTTTTTTCTAAAGTGTAAATCAATCCATTCTGTGTTTAGCTTGGTCCAGACACTCACCCTTCTTCCCATACCATCTTACTAAGTTCTAAGTTACTAAGATCACTATTACATGAATGACAAGTGCTCACAGAGTAGCTGTAATGCAGCCATGGCAGTGACATCTGCAGTTTGCCGTCCTTTGCAGCACTGGCTCACTGGCTTCTGTTGGCTCACACAGTCTGCCTTCATATGGCTGGAACGGGACTTGATCAGGGACCCGCAAATTGGTGTGAGTTGCTAGTCCTCTTGCAAAGTCATAGACGCAAACATTCGGCAAGTGCTTCCAGGAGAGAAGGAGGTCTGCAAAATCCCTCAGACTTTCAGCACGTAGGTTAAATTTGATGCTATATACACTGCCATGTGGGCAAAGTATCAAAAAATGATTAATTATATAGCAAAAGATGAGTAATTATATTGAAAAGTACAAAATAAATAACACATTAGTCATAGCTGAGGAGAGCAACAATGTACAGCCACATTGAATTGAACAGTCCAGAACAATTACCAGATGCGGACCCTGCTCTGGAACACCTTATCATAAATTTGTCTGCTGCGCATGTTATCCCGAAGTCTGGTGATGAGGTCCAGACGGGAACCATTCACATCAATGTTGCAAGCTTCGCATAGCTTTCTTACAACTCCAGCCTGATTAAATATGAATAACAATTAATGATTCACTAAACGAAACTTTGAATAACTCCACCTTTTGATTTGCAAGCTCATCAATAAGACGGTCTTCGGCCACACTGGGGGGGAGGGGGTTGAGGGGGTTTAGAGAAAGCTAGGACTTAGAAGGAACAGGTGGTTGAGGGTGCACTGGCCTAATGGGTACTATCACTCTGGGGTAGGGTACTAATGGCTGGGGATTGTGTTTGTGGTCTGAGGCTAGGGGTTGGAGGTTTGGGACTTAGGGTAAGGGTGTAGTGATTGGAGGAAAGGGCTTAGGGTTTGGGGTCTAGGGAGTAAGGGTTGGGGTTTGAGGTATGGGGCTTGGAGACTAAGGGCTAAGGTTTGGGGACTGGTCTGGTTCTGGGAGGTTGGGGTTAAGGTCAGGAATGTTGTGGTTTAGGGCCTAGATGGGATTAGGATGGTGGGTGATATGTTCAGAGCCATGTTTGAAGACTGTCTAATGTTGGGATGTTGGGGTTAAGGTTAGGGGGGTAGGGTTTAGAGCTTAGATGGTGATGGGACGGTTGGTGGCACAGTAGGAACCAAGAAATGGGGGGTTATGGGTGGTGGAGAGCTAACCCAGGATAAGTGCCGCTGTGATGTAAGTGCTAGAAAAAGTGCAACATGAAAAATGACAACATAAAACAAGACACAATACAAGAAACCACTCCAAATTATCTGTGTAAAAAAATATACAATCAAAACTATTTGGGAGCCGTTTGCCGTCGGCGCAGTAACATCCTTGGGGGAGAAGATTCATCAGGCGTGAGGATATTACCAGAGACGGTTGATGAAGTGATCTTTTCTAAAAGATCTTTGATATTACTGCACTGACGGCGAAGGGCTCCCAAGTGTTCTTCCGCCATACATAGTTCTCCTTGTTATCTGCTTAGAAAATCACTACTTTTATTTTGTGTCACCACAACCACCTTAAATAACTATTCGAGTGGCTGCATGTAAATAGGAAAGACGTGGATTTGCTTGGTAGCTTCTTACTTCAACTATTTACCACAACATTCAATTCAATTCAATTTTATTTATATAGCGCATTTTTACAAAGGCATGTCACAAAGCGCTTAACACAAGAGGCCCAATGAGCAACAGGGCCAAGGAAAAACTCCCTAGCAGCATTTTTTGTTTTTACTTGTTATGGTAGAGGAAGAAACCTTGGGCAGTTCCGACGGCTCAAGGGGCTAACCCAACTGCCTAGGGCAGGTTTTCAGTCTCTCAGATGGCGGGTAGTCCACTATTATTCCATTAGATACACATTACAAGAAAATTTTGGTAAATAAAGTAATATAGGAGTCCCATTAGAATCCCAGGATATAGTCCCATGTCATTAGGCGCAGTCAAGCCAGGGGCCAGCTAGAGGCTGTATCGATCATGTCAGGGTCAAGCTGAAGGCAGACCGCCCAGGAAGCCAGAGATGCAGGATCAGGCAGTGGAAGGCAGGGGTGACCCTCAGCAGGAAGGCAGTGGCATGGACAGTGGAGTGGGTTGAGGACCATTCAGGAGTGCCGCCGGATCACGTTGGAAGAAGGTCCCAGGAGAACCCAGGAGGTGCAGGCGCAGGCAGTGGAAGGCAGTGATGACTCACGGTAGGGTGGTAATGGCATGGAAAATCAGAGAGGAGATGAGTTAGAACAGTCTCCATCAGATTTCAGAGAATGTGAGTTATATTGCATGTGAAACCATATACAGATGTTGGCTAAGTGAAGAGAGAGAAGTAAGTGGAGAGGAGGAGAAAGAATAGTGAAAACTGTACGGGTTAACAGATGGGTGGATTGTGGCGGCTTTAAACTATAGCAGCATAACTAAGGTATGATGTATAACAAGCCAACACCACCAAAGGAAATGGTCAGTGGCCACCAAGCCCTGGACGGGAGCTTACAGCAGAGGCAGTCCTTTCCAATAATACCCTGAGGAGGTGTGGCTTACCATACACCATCCCTAACTAAAGGGGTCAGTTAATAGAAAAGTTTTGAGTCTAGACTTAAAGGTGTTGAGAGTGTCTGCTTGACGAATGTTAGAAGGGAGTTTGGTCCACAGGACAGGCGCACGATGGCAGAATGCTCTTCCTCCCATTGTCGATTTTGATATTCTAGGAATTACTAGGAGACCAGCATTCTGTGACCTTAGGGGTCTAGAAGGGTGGTAGGGAACAAGTAAGTCTTTAATATATGCTGGAGCAAGGCCATTAAGGGCTTTATATAACATCTGCATCAACTCTGGCTCCTTGTCTCTTGCTCCCTCACGGGTAGCCAGGAACCTAGGTGTTATGATTGATGACCAGCTAACCTTCAATGACCATGTTGCCTCTGTTGCCCGGGCCTGCCGCTCTGCACTATTCAATATCAAAAAGATCAGTCCATACCTATCTAAACAAGCCTCCCAATTGCTGGTTTAAACATGGTCCTCTCACGCCTTGACTACTGCAATGCCCTTCTGGCAGGACTTCCTGCCTGTGCCGTCAAGCCACTTCAGATGATCCAAAATGCTGCGGCGCGTCTCATCTTCAATCAGCCGAAGAGGACGCATGTCACCCCTCTGCTAATCGAGCTCCACTGGTTGCCTCTGGCGGCTCGCATCAATTTCAAATCACTGATGCTGACTTACAAAGTGCTTAGAGGATCTGTCCCTTTTAATCTAAGCGCTCTCATAAAGGCTCAGGCTACCCCTCGACAAGGTCTCATTCCATCGTATTTTCATTAATTTTGTGGTGGTCTCTTGTCTAAAATAATGTCATGAGAGTTGGTTTCGACAAAAAATATACTGTGGTTGTCTTGTTTCAAGCTATTTTACTTAGGTGAAAACGAGAGCAGGGATAGCTTGAGAGGATTCTTATGAATATTAATGATATGCAAATGTATCGCCTCTGATTGGCTAACAACACTGTGACGCTCCCTCTAGTGGGTCAACGTTTTCTTGAGGGCGGGTTAACTGCATAGCTAATGTTCAAATTGACGTACATTTGTACGGCTTTTCCGATTCGCTCGTTTTTCCCGGCAGTTTTCTATCACAGGCGAATACAGACTACAGGGGTAGGAGAGCATTTTGAAGTTGAGCATAGAAGTAAAACTTGGGCTGACCTATGGTAATGTAAAAACATTAAGTCTTAAACGGTTTATTTTTGGAAGGAGACCTTTAAAGACCCAGCTACTGTATTCAGAGATCATCTTCTATCCTAGCACTAAATTGAACTGAAGCACTATTCCCTAGCACTATGCTCTTTAGGGTTTCTGCTATGTAGCTTGATTGTTATCCTCGTTTTGTAAGTCGCTTTGGATAAAAGCGTCTGCTAAATGCATAAATGTAAATGTTTGGTACACATTGAAAGAACTGGGCTAAGCTAAATGCTACCAAAGTAGCATCGCACACCAGAACGATTGCGTGCACGCACAGAGACGAGACAGGCATGTATCAACTTGTCCAAGTTAGTGTAAGAACATATTTCAATACTGAAGTTCGGTGGTGTGTTGCTTTAAGCTTTTATCAGTGATTTGGTATTATTTCAAAACACACACATATGGCACATTGGCGCGCGCGTGTGTTTGTGTGTGTGTACGTATTTAAAGGGGACATATTATGCAAAAACTCACTTTTTACGGGGCTTTGAGTTCATATTTGGGCCTCTACTGATCTTATAAACTCTCCAAGCGCGAAAAAAAACAGTCCATCCGTTTTCTGACAGTCAGTAGAAAGACTTTGGTGTCAAGAATATTATGCTCCTGTGAGCCATTTGGATGGCTCCCTTATTCTCACGTCACACTAAGGGAATTGGCATAGACCAACCCCAGCACCTGTCGAATCCCCACCCATTTAGCCAAAGCTAATGTCTATCTGCTTAGATTGAGAGATGTTTCTCTCCGTACTACCTGGGCACTGTTTAAAACGCTGCCGCCAGTTTAGCAAGTTGAGAAATACGTTGGGTTCTTTTTGGAACAGCTGACCAATCATTGTCAGGAATCAAAACTCTGGCGTCCTGTGTCAACCAGCAGTAACAGGAGACGGTCGAGGTAGAGGATTATAAAATGTCAACTATTAACACCGTGAGCGATTTGACTTGCCAATTTCACTGTGTAATAGTATTGATCTATTGAGTAAAGTTATCCATATTTTGATTTTTTTGGTTACCAGTTGTCTTAATTTCAGACCTTTCAAAAGTTAGCATGTTAGCTAATATACGTGAGATTAGCTCACGTTCATGACGTGGTAAAAAAAAGTTATCAACAGATAAATGCTGCCAGTGCTTTTTTTGTACTAAAAAAAGCCTCGGAGTCAGTGTTTTTTACTTAAAAAAAAAACCCCACCCAGTGTGAACACCTTCTAATGCTTGTTAAAATATTGTCTAGGTTTAAATGAAATGTTTATCATGTTATCAGTGGAGGCGCGTCATCAAGTAACGTCTAAAAGCCCATAGTCTGACGTTAGCAGTTGTAGCCTCACTTTATAAAACGTTACTTGAACGTATTCAAGCTTTGTTGAGTTTAAAATGTTAGCAAATACTAAATGTTGTAAAGAGATGGCATTATGTTTCTAAAAAATAACCTTACATTAGGCTACATTGTTGTGGCAAACTAAACATGGTGGGCTAACAACTAAGGACGGATGCAATGGTAACAAATACGTTTATTAAATAAGTTTATTAAATAAGTTGACTAAACATTCAGAAACCGCTTGCTGCATTATTGCTGTTTGTGCTGGTGGATCCTCTTGTTCGGCATCAGGGTCTGATACCGGCTCTATTTGCAGTAATTTTCGAGCAGCGTAAACAGTTCACGCAGCCAGCTTTTCATGGGCAGGGCGGGGCGTGACCAGCAACAGCTTATTTGCATGAAAGTGATAGAGCCCTTAAACGGCTCAATTTGGGAGAGACCGAAACTGGCAAGAATAGAGCTGGTGAAATCTATTTACGTGAGAGTGATTTTGTGCAAAGAACTTAATGAACTTGATTTGTATAGCCCATAGACCCATCCTAAATTGTTTTAAAAGAGGTATAATATGTCCACTTTAACATTGTATATGCTTAGCCACTTAGCCTATACAGTTGCATTCCATTCAAATAAGTTCTTTATATTTTAAAGCCATAAAAACATTGAGATGGATGTATCCAACAATAGGCTTTGACTAATATGGATTTTACAAGTAGGTTTCTGAACTAGAGTAGGATCAGAAAAGGCAATATTAAAAGATTGAAATAGCTTATAGGGTTGATTTACGGTGCAAGAAAAAAATGCTATTCCATAGTTTTGTTAGTTAATGCCAATCATTTACTACTGAGTGTCATGAACACACTTACAGTTCTAAAACACATTTTCACTTCTATATTTTATTTAGTCTTTTTTAATAGCTGTAAGATGCACAGAATATCTTTACAATGAAACACACCACAGTAACAATAACAATAACAGCTGTAGTAGGCATAAAAACATGAAAATAATTCACTTCATTTTTATTTTTATAAAGTATCAACAGTGCATAGAGCTGAAGCAAAAAGCAAGAATATCATAGACGTCTGTGCAATAAAGCTATTCACCAAACCCAATTCACATTTATCCACCAAAAAGAGTTTTACTAGAAGGAAATCAATTATCATTCAATCAATTAATCATCAACGTATCTTAAAGGAGAAATCCGGTGTGGTTTGGACCTGGGCTGTACCGATTCGGCTACAAAGCCCAGATTTTCAGATTTTGACAGTACAGTCAGTATTTCTCGCCTCATTTTACAAAATATCAAGTCACAAAGACCAAACTTTATAGCTTTTTAGCAAAAATAGTGACCGTTGTGTTAGCACCATCATAGAAAACAACAAGCTTGCTAACTTGCTAACGCGAATAGGTGGCTGGTAGACACAGCGTATACAACAATACGTGCATTTCTGGCTACAAACCCCAGAATTTTAGATTGGAAAGTCAACATTTCTCGCCTCATTTTACAAAATATCAAGTCATAAAGCCCAAACTTTTTTTATTTCTCACAAAAATAGCGTTCGTTGCGTTAGCTCCGCCATTTAGATTTTTTGGCTTCAGAACCTTGCCGTATCTTGCCTTCATTTGATTGACCAATCAACTATCGCACCTTTTCAGGGACCAACGGAGTACCTACCCTAGAGCAGGTACTTCGTTGGTCTCTGAAAAGGCACGGAAAAAGTTCCTTTGGGGCCGGCCCGGTCAAATGGAAACACACGCATACCGTGAAGGTCCGGTAAAATTACCCTAAAGTTCCGATAGTGGAAACGCCCCTGTTGTCTCATTTTAAATGTCAGGGCCCTTAGAAGTCTACCAATGAAGTGTGGAGTTACTTTGAACCTTTTTAATGGTGTATAAATAGCAATTTAGCTGCATAGGCAGTGATGCCCCTATAGCTACTGTAGCAGTGTAAGGCTAATGAAAGCTTCAGCTAAAAACGGTTTAATGCGGAATGCTGGGGGTGAACGGAGGTGGGAATTGGATATATGTTTGTACTCGGTAACATCTTCCAGTACAGCCCAGGTCCAAACCACACCGGATTTCTCCTTTAAATAGTTTTGATTATTCAAATATAAAACAATACAGTTTGGTGGTTATAATGGAAGATTATAATGCAGTTATAATGGAGGTATCCCTTTGACTAAAAATAAACAAGTAAACTAAAACTAAAAAAGTAACTAAAAATGGTCCCAATTTTAAAAAGTTATATAAACAAGGGGTACAGTATACCATGCAAAGTCAGTGCAAGTACATTATTAGCATAGAGCCATATCAAATGATAATATAGATCTCACAGCAACATTTTATAGCAAATGTTAGAACAGAGCATAGATATTTCGGCAAGGTATTGTTTATATTTGAAATAAAAAACACCAAAATGCTCATACAAAAAAAAAGTGAGTTGTGTATTCGACATCCAGTTCTTAAATAAATGGGTCCCATACATTGCAGGCCATTCTTATAAATAAACCTTGGGTCCCCAAGAGGTTAAGGAACACGTTTATAGACTGTTAATTCCCAGCAAATATACACCATATTTAACATTATCCTCAATGTTTGATAGACTTAGTCAATAGTTTCATAAATGTTGATTGCCTCTACATTCTGGTAGATCAGCGGTCCAAGGTCCACATTGGTGCCCATCCTTGATCTTATGATGTCCAGAGCACACTGATTCAGGTACACATACTGGTCCTGGAAACAAAACGGCACAATTTTCATTGTTCTCAAAGGAACTAGTTCATTTATGGGTAGTTATTAACGATAGGCTTATTTTACTTTAGTTTTCCACAGTGTATATAACTGTCAACATCTGTGCAAACATGACGTTGAGGCTTGTACTGCAGTCTTTATTCTGTATTAATATGAAGTTGACAAGCTGCTTTGTCTGTGTAATATGTAATCTGTAATAGGTCTGGATGAGATGTCCTGCTGTCAGTTTGTGTATAAAATGTGTGAAGATAAATTTCTGAATATTTCAAGAAAATATGTGTCTCAGACACATGTTCCTTTACCCTGCACACAGTTGATTTCACTGTATAACTGGCTAAACATTTGTTTTAGAGAATGTATCCGGGTCTATCAGAGGTGATTAGTCTCACCTCTGTCTGGACCATAAGAGGCCGGTGCATTCGCATGTCATAGACAATGCCAAAGACATCCACCATGCTTTCACGCTCAATCTGAAAGATGATGCGATCGATTGCAATGAATGTTCCTGTCTGGCCCACTCCAGCACTGAGTTGGAAGAAAAAAGGTTGCGGTTACAACTAGACTTTTGTTGAAGAAGGTACTAGTGCATGCATTTAACTACCAACTAACTAGCTATTATCAACATGCATATTGATGACATACTAGCCATATGTCTTCATTCTGCAAATGCTTTTATCTAAAGCAAGTAACCTTTGTTAACTGTCATGTCAGTAAGGTTTTGCAAAGAATTTGCACTAATATGCTGAGCATCTGAAGTAATAACTGAAAAAACACTGAACACAGGGGCGAATGTTACCCACCTGCAGTGGACCACAGTGGGTGAGTGGAGAGAGTACTGGTCCATGTGCTCCCTCACAAGGTGGCGGAAGTCAATGAGAAGCTTGGTGGTTTGCGGGACACCATGATCAGGCCATGCTGTGTAGTGAAAGTGACGAACAGAACGAGTTTCTGCTGTATTCACCTACAATCAGACACAATGAGAATGTGTGTGTGTCTGTGTTTGAGTGAGTGAGACCAACAGAGCAAGGGACGTGGTGATCCCTCCTGGGTAACACTTTAGATTAAGCTTTAGATTAAGATTTCAGCATAAAACATACTTTTTATTCATAGGAAGTAAGTTATTTATATATGTATATTACAAGCTTAATATGCTTTGGCTAGTATGGAGTCTTGTTAAAATAGTGTTAGAATTTGAGTTATCATTAATGATTCTTTCTGTGTAACTGTGTAATTAAAGAGTGTGTGAAAGGAATGTTCCAGCAAATTAGAACAACAAACATTAAGAGTGTGTATGAGTGAAAAGAATGCTCCAATGAAGGACAGGTTAAAAGCTTGTCTTCGTCCATGTCAGAGGTGATAAGATTAGGAAAGAAAAGTTTTTGGATAACCCTTAAGTTTAGTGTGTCTCAATAAAAGCAGTCTGCAACAAGGAGAGGTAGAGACTGGGTTGTCATTTGTGCCATACATACTCTCTCCTCTGTGCAGAGTAAAACTCAAGCTTGGGCTTCTCTTTATTCAGTTTGTGTGTTAAGAAAAAGTTTTCTTAACAAGTCTATAATAAGGCAGTACTACAGCAGTTGTACAACAGGAACAAAGATCATGCACAAAAAGGTATTAATAAGTGATTTTGTAATGATTAATCAATAGCTGGTATGTTATGATCAGGTATGCTGGTATGTTATGATGGTTATGATCAGACATACAGTCATTAATCGTGTTTTTAGGTAATGTGTCTTAACATTAACCTGCAATGTAAACATGTGTGCAGAAAACATACATTTTTGATGTCAAAGTCTCTCAGGGTCCAGTCATCAAGGACAATTTCAGAAGATGTTGTGACAATGATGTTATTGTAATGGTTGTTTTCTGGCGGCCAATACTGTTCACATTTCACCTAAAGAGGTAAACATTCACAGTTACATTTAACTTTTAATATAAAAGAGCTTGATCTTACAAGACACAGTATGTAAAGAACTGTCACTGCCATTGTTGTGTCACAGTAAATGTTAGGACATAATTTAATAACAAAAGGTTATAATTTGTGTGTGTGTGTTTGTGTGATTTTGGTCTTCATTGACCTGACGTGTTTGTTGTGCATTTACTCGGGCTGTACTTAACACAAAACGTTACGGATACTGACGTATCCTCGGTTCTCTGAGTGAGAAGCCGAAACGTACGAGTGGATGATGCCAATCATCTCCTACTTATCTGAAGCCAAATTTAACCAACCCTTTGATAAAAGGGCAGTAAGCGCTCTGACGCGCGCAGGCAACTACTTAGACAGCCCTGCGTGACGTCAGAAAGTCTATATATTGACTGCGCTTACGCTTCAGGTCCTCTTTGCCAAGCTCGCCAGCGTCGGCGATTGAGGCCCGAAGCGTACGTTTCGGCTTCTCACTCAGAGAACTGAGGATACGTCAGTATCCGTAACGTTCTCTTTCGCTTCGAAGCCGAAACGTACGAGTGGATCACTACAACCAAGCCTCAAGAGCCCTACACCGAGGAGCCCGAGGTGGGAAGACCAATGGGACCGCCGCCGGGCCCAGAGAGAACACTCTCTGCTACACCCAGCCTGGTGACGTCCAATGCGCAAAAACGCGCGAAGGTGTTGCCTGAGGCCCACGAAGCGCTCAAGCAGATATCCTGCATAGGGACGCCTTTCCAGAAGGCACAAGAAGCCGCCACTCCACGGGTGGAGTGCGCCCTGACATGGGCAGGCGGAGGCACGCCCGCCGCCTCATATGCCAGACGTATGGCTTCCGTAAGCCAATGCGACATGCGTTGGGTAGACAACGCCTGACCCTTGGCACGTTCGGCATGGCAGACGAACAACTGGTTTGTCTTCCTGATGCTCTGCGTACGCGTCAAATAGGCACGAAGCGCTCTGACCGGGCACAGAGTGACGGGCACCGAACCGCCCGTCTCAGGAAGGGCTGAGAGCTCAATGACCCTCGAACGAGGGTCAGTAGACAGCACTTTCGGGCGAGAAAAGTGATTTGGTCGCAGCGTTACCCGCGCGTCATCTTGCGTAAATTCAGGGCAGTCAGATCGCTGACGCGCTTCACAGAGACCAGAGCGAGCGGAAGCGCAGTCTTAAGGGAAAGCATCTTTAGACTGGCACTCGACAGAGAGTCAAAGGGTGTAAGGGCCAGTCCACGTAGGACAGTGGCCAGGTCCCAGGTAGGGACCGAACGTGTAGAAGAGGGGCGAAGCCGCCTGACGCCCTTCATAAAGCGCGACGCAAGGGGGTGAGCGCCTGGGGAAACGCCAGCGTAGCCAATATGGCACACTGAAATAGCTGCGAGGTACACCTTCAAAGTAGAGGGTGTACGACCCTGATCAAACAGGTGTTGCAGAAAAGCAAGCACCTCGCCAATAGGGCAGACTAGAGGATCACAGCCTCTGTCACTGCACCACGTGCTGAACACGTGCCACTTCAGTGTATACAACAACCTAGTGGACGTAGCTCTAGCAGCCTGAACAGTCTCTACAACTGTGGCTGACAAGCCGCTCTCTAGGAGACACGCCCGTTCAGGGGCCAAGCCGTCAGTCTCCACGCTTCCGGCTTGGGGTGCCATAGCGACCCGTGAGCCTGAGATGGGAGGTCCCTCCTCGGAGGGAGGGTCCACGGCTGGCCGTCTAACAGTGAGACCAGATCTGAGAACCAGCTCTGAGATGGCCAATTGGGGGCGATCAGAATCACCCTGTGAGCCCCCGCTCTGATCCTGGCCGACACCTGACGCATCAGAGGAAGGGGGGGAAAAGCGTAGAGCAGACCGCGCGGCCACGGGTGTGCCAGCGCGTCTGACCCTAGCGGCGCATCTCGCTCCAGCGAAAACCACGCTGGACAATGAGCGTTCTCTCTCGAGGCGAACAGATCGACTCGTGCCCGCCCGAAGCGGGACCAAAGGCTGTGCACCACGGCTGGGCAGAGGCGCCAGTCGGTTGCACGCGGAACACCCCTGGAGAGGAGGTCCGCACCTGTGTTGCGCACACCGGGCAAGTGTGCCGCCCTGATCGACAGGAAGTGGCGACAGGCCCAGGTGAGCAGCTTGTACGCCAGGCGAAACAGGTCCGGAGAGCGCGTGCCGCGCTGGTGATTGATATAGGCCACTACAGTGGTGTTGTCCGTACGCACCAGAATGTGTTCTCCTCTGAGAAGAGGGAGAAACTCTTTCAAAGCGCAAAAGACAGCTAGGAGCTCTAACACATTGATGTGTAGCTTCCTGGAGGTTACGCCCCATATCCCCCTGGCTGGGCGGCCGCAGCAAACGGCGCCCCAGCCGCTCTTGGACACATCGGTGGTCACCGTCATGCGTCTGGCTATAGCGCCCAGCGCGCCGCCTCTGGTGAAGGACGACTGTCTGATACCCCGAGCGCGTAGAGGAGCGATCGCCGCCTCCACGCACTTGGTGAAGCACCGAGGTTCCAGAGACAGACCGAAGGGGAGGGCTGTGTACTCGTAAGCACTTCCCTCGAAGGCGAAGCGTAGAAAACGGCTGTGCCTCGGGACTATGCCTATGTGAAAATAGGCGTCCTGAAGGTCTATGGTGACCATGTAGTCCCTCTGGCGGACTGACTCCGCCACCATGCGCCCTGTGAGCATGCGAAAAGTGAGAGTTTTGAGCGAAGCATTGAGCGCTCTGAGGTCGAGAATAGGGCGAAAAGCGCCCGACTTCTTGGGCACAAGGAAGTACGTACTGTAACGACCTGCGCGCGCGAGCGTCCGATCTACGTGCTGAATAGCGCCCTTTCTCAAGAGATCGCGAAGCTCCTGTCTGAGAGCAGGGGCCCTGGGGGGGGCACCACTGATTCCAAGACACCTCTGAAGGGCGGGGGTGGCCACCTGAACTGCAGTTGATAGCCCTTCAACACTGTTGAAAGGACCCAACGCAACGTTGTGCACATCGCCCAATTCTGCCTGAGGGGGCAGCAATGACAGACGAAGTGCTATGCTGCCCCCAAGTGGCACTGAGGGGGCCGAGGTCGAAAGCTGAGGCTGTCTGCGAAGCTGAAGAGCGTCCGACTGACAGGGCAGAGACTCGGCATAAAGTGGAGGCTGAGGGCAAGGCAACCGTGTGTGAGACCCATGGGCGCTCACGCGTGGTTGGCAGGCGGTGCACATCACTCGCGACGCCCCGAGGGGTGGCCGACTCGGAGCACGCGTCAGCGAAGTCCGTGGTCGGTAAGCTGCGCGCTGCACTTGCGTCGCCCTGTGGGGCGAACGACTCGGGGCACATGCCAGCGGTGACCGTGATCGGTAATCTGCGCACTGCACTCACGTCGCCCTGTGGGGCGAACGACTCGGAGCGCGCGTCAGCGAAGTCCGTGGTCGGTAAGTTGCGCGCCGCACATGCGTCGCCCTGTGGGGTGATCGACTCGGGGCGCGTGTCAGCGGCGACCGTGATCGGTAATCTACGCACTGCACTCGCGTCACCCTGTGGGGCAATCGACTCGGAGCGCGCGTCAGCGAAAACTGTGATCGGTGAGCTGTGCGCTGCACTCGCGGCGCCTCGTGGGGCAGCCGACCTGGAGCGCGCGTCAGCGCCGCTGCTGAAGAGAGGGGCAAAGCTCCCTGTTCGCTCGATGGCAGAGGCGTCAGACTGAGCAGACAGCTCTGCCCGTATCTGGGCGATAAATCGACCGAAAGAAGCGGCGAGAGAGGAGGGCTCCTCGACCGTGAACGACTCGGACGCATCACACGCCCACCGCTCGGAGGCGAGTGGGACAGAGGACGCGGGGGTCGTGACGCTAGCAGAGGCCTGGGCGCCACCTGGGTGCCCTGGAGGGGTGACGTCACGCAAGGCACATAGCACACGGCGTGCATAAGCTGAATGCTTGGCGGGGACCGAATCGGCGCCCCAGTGCGCGACAGCGCTGACAGAATAGAGAGCGTCCTCCGGCCGGAGCCGGGGTTCATTTTCAAACATTGCCCCAGAGGGGCGAGAGTGTGTGCATGGGGTGCTTGTGAACAAGGCAAACTCAGCGCCCCCTGAGGGGGTGATATCAGAGAGGACCGCCGAAGCGGGGGTGAGCGCTCCGAGCTGGGGACTGCAGAGCGGGGACCCATGCCTGTTGGAGCACACAGAGGCATAGCAGTCAATGGACAGGGGTCGCATGGCATGCTGTGCCGCACACACGCGATCGTATCAGGATCTCTGTGGCCTCTTGCGTCGGTCTTAGCTAGCTGGACGCGTGGCGGGGGCTGAGCGTCCGCGTGAGCGAGATCGCCGCCAGGAGTGTGGTTGCCCAGTAGTCGGCGGTGGCGCAGCTTTGGGTGTGTCCGACTTTTTCTTCTGCTGCGACCGTTGAGGGGCGCGAGCACGCGTCAGAGGCGCAACCGGAGCGGCTGGCTGAGGTGGAGCACGCTTGGCCAAACAGAGCATCAACGGAGATGGGGGCGTTCATCAGATGCCTCTTCTCCTTCTCTGGCATGGGCGACAGGTTCAGCCAGAGGTGCCTGTCTATGACGACCAAAGAGCCAAGGGAGCGCCCGTCAGCTTTAATGGCCGCCCTGATGGCCAGCGAGGTGAGAGCAGTAGCTCTGCGCAGCTGATGGAGGGTCATGTCTGATGGCTGCGCCGTGAGATCCGCCACCAGTTTCTCAGATAGAGAGGAGAGGAGAAAGGCGGTATTCATCGCCCTTATCGCCTGGCCTGTGCAGATAAATGCCTTCAAAACAAGCTTCTCCGTGCGCTGGCACGGCTTGGAGGGCAGCTCAGGAGGCGATGTCCAGGTGGTGGCAGAAGATGTCGCTAGACAGCCAGCGACCGCATCCTCCACGCGAGGCAGCTGTAAGAGGCCGTTGGCGCTCGCATCGTCCATCGCGTAAAACGCTGCATGCCCCTGGATAGGAGCAATGGCGGCGTAAGGGGCCTCCCAGGAGGCCTGCGCATCCGCCACGACAGTGGGGTGAGCAGGGAGCGGGAGGGCATCAGGCGAGGGCAGTGCGCCGGAGAAAGGGTCGAAACGCCCCCCCGGACAGCGCTGAGGCAAGGGCAGGCCTAGCCTACCAGCCGCCTGTGTAGCCAAGGCAGCTAGCTCGGAAGCTAACTGGGCGGCATGGGTCTTCTGAATCGGTGGCAGATTTTCTTCGACAATGCATCCTTTAGCGGAGAGGAAAGAAGCGACCTCCTCCTCATCCACAAAAATGGTTCTGCGTAGGAAATACGGGGGTCCCGGGGGTCGTGACCCCCCCCCCAATGTTGACCCCCTACCCCACCAAAAAAAAAAACCCTACCCAAAAAGCAGCTTGCATTTAAGCTGCTTACATAACAACCCCCCTCCCCCACCACCCATGCAACATCTTCTACTTGCGAGATCAACTAACGTTACCAGCCATCATAGACGTCCACCGGTAAAAAAAAAAAAAAAGTGAGATATTCACTCCTTTTTTTGTCAATAATGTAAGTGCAGGGTTCCAGTAAAAGATGCAGCGACTGAACAAAGGCACTTAATTTTTTTTAAGTAGACCTATTCTCTAGTTTCACTTTTAATAAAATCTACGTTCTGCTCATGCAATCCTATAATACTATTTTTACGGTATCTTGATTCAGCTGTGAGAGGCAGGCATGCGCTTATTTGCAAACCTGCGAAAAGCTTACATTAACACATCGCCATTACCTAGTGAAGGTGGGTTAGTTAGATTGGAGACTGCCTAGTTAAAAATAAATTTCCGTTTGACTTGGTTTGTTTAATATAAGTTAATGGGGGGCGCGAAAGGAACTGCAGCAAGGAAGGGAGACGGATTCCAGGGGAGTGTGTGTGCGTCAATGAGCGTGTGTGCAGCGAGTGCGTCAGCGAGAACACCCGGGCAATAGGTCAGACACAGGCCTACTTAAGGCCCGTACACACCAGATACGACACAAAGTTACGGTGCGAAAATGCGAAAAATGTGTGTGCGAAATTTTCGCACTCAAAGTCTACACACCGAGTGCGATGCGATTATTTGAATGCGATGCGATTGTTTTGCATTCTATTCGCATTTTGTTTCGCGGCATAATAATAAGCCCGTGACTTAAAGTCTGTGAATCTTGCAACGCTCTTTGCTAAATTAATATATCCACAGTATAGGCCCACATGTAGGCTATAATGTAGCCTACTTTTTTTTTTCTTTTATTATATTTATTTCTTAACTTAATTGTATTTATATATACAATTTGTGTATTGTATACAATAAAGAAACAAACATACAAATATATAATAGCATGGTATTTATTATTACAATATGACAGTGGTAGCCTATGCCACCACACACACCAACCGTCATCACCGCCACGCCACCATGTCCCGGTTTTTCTCAAATCAAATGTGGCAACCCTACAGTGAATATGGACTATTAGCCTGTAGGCTAACTTTAACTCACATTAGGTCTAGCCAAAATGTGTGCTATATCGCAGAACAATATTTTTAATCAGAGAAAATTAAGATGCATGTGTATACCTTGCAACAAGAGATGTATATGCGTGAGCAAAGTTGTGCCGTGAATTTTCCGCTCCACCGAACTCGTGCAGATTCGGTCCCCCTCAATGTCAAACTGCTTCCTACGCGCCTGTTCTGCATAATGTTGTCATAAAGCCTGACCATCCTATAATATCATAATGTAGAAATACGTTAGCCTAGGCTACTGAAAGCTGGACATGGAAAACTTTGTTCGTGTTTATATACAACTTTATTTGTTTTATCAGAGAAATTGAAGAGAGATAGACAAAACGTGCCAAATGGTACCAAATAATGTTGGCCGCAGGCAAAAGAGGAGGATGTGGGTTGCAACAAATAGGCTAACTGAAAAAGCCCTGGCCCTGGGCCAGCCCTGATAATGGAAAGACGTAGCCTAAAGCCCAAGACTTTACCCCAAACACCGGGGTTTTACCTCGTAGTGGAAATGCGCCATACGCTGTGGATCTGGCTGTGGCTGTTGTATGGTTGAATTCCTGACAAGTCCATTGTGTGTTTATTTAGCTGAGATAGTTAACCGATTTAGTGTTTACTCAGATAGTTGACAGATTTACTGCTGAGAAAGAGTATCAGTGAAATTGGGTAGCCAATAGGCCTCACAATGAACTAGCCAGTCAGCGCCAGGGGGCGGGAAACTGGCCAGAGGGTGGGAAACACAATTATTAATGAGCATACATTTTTGAGCATGGAATAGACAGTCTAGAAATGCTCCTGGGTCTTTTTCAGCCGCAAAAATTTGCATACGCAATTATTGAGGCTCAAAGAACATTTTATGATGGTCAAAAAATGTGTTCTATGGGCTCTTTAACAAAGAATAACTAAACGGCCCTCTCAGACCAATCGGAGTCCATCAGTCTGTTCACATTACCGAGCTGAGTCAAGTAGTCGAGAGTGGTGTCGTGGAAAAGCCTCATTATTACTTTAATAGTTAACCACATTATACAGTTTACGTGTAGGTGTTTTTAGTGTGCACTTGGTGTTCACTGGAGTTTGGTACCTAGCATGGTAGCCTCCGGCACTGAAGTGGGAATGGGCCCACCTTGTAAAGTGCTTTGAGTGGTCATAGGAGTAACAAAGCGCTATATAAATGCAGTCTATTTACCATGTATTCAGGACATGCTTATACTTACTTGTCCTTCCTCAAGGCATCTAGTCAGCATCACTATGGTCTTGATGTTTTTCTCCCAAATCATCCTCCAGAAGTCATTGACAGTAACAGGCAGAGGGCCCTGGCACGCAATGAACTCCTTCCTTGAGTTTGCCCCCTGTAAAATAGTATAAAAGCCCTCAGTTTCACTAATTCCATTGGCAAACTCATTAAGAAAGGGAAATGTAAGGGTTCAGCAGTCACCGGAATATTGTTAGCATTGATGTAGTCATCAAATTGGCTGCTGATGATGGATAGTTTCACCCTTGATGGTTCATCTGTATGGCATAAACAAGTATTACTTTATGGACAACATCCTTGTGGAGGGTTGCATTTCAATGTTTTTTTTTCTCGAAGTTTTAACCCTCTTTGAGTGTGCTAATTAATATTAAAAACTAGATTAAGAACTACTAAGAACAGAAACCGCTGGGTGGACCCTTATTTTTCTGTGCCTGCTGCTGTGAATTAACATATATATTAATAATGCTAACATGCTAACTATGTTAACAATGCTAACTATGTAAACAGTGATAATCAGTGGACTTAGCTAATGTTAATTAGCATATATGCTAACTGTACTAACATGCTAACTATACTAACAATGCTAATTATACAAAAAGTAGTAGTCAGTGGACTTAGCTGATGTTAATTAGCATATATGCTAACAATGCTAACATGCTAACTATGCTAACAGGGGTACTCAGTGGACTCAGCTGAAGTCAATTAGCATACATGCTAACAAAGCTAACTAGGCAAGGCAAGTTTATTTATATAGAGCATTTCATACACAAAGTAGGCAGTTCAATGTGCGTTACAAAGATAAAAATTAAAAACATAATGGATAAAATAAAGTAAGAAAACAAACAAATAAGATTAAAAGAAAGAGTAAAAAGTTAAAAGAATAAGAAGTTGATAAAGGACAGAAAATTAAAATAATTTAGAATAAGGATTTTCCCAAAATTCACAAAATAAAAGTTTGGTCTTGAATTTGGTTTTGAAGCTGGTAAAAGTAGGGGCAGTTTTTATATCTTCAGGAAGTTGGTTCCAAATCTGAGCTGCATAGTAGCTGAAAGTTGCTTCGCCACACTTTGTTTTGACCATAGGTTTTACAAACAAATTTTTTTCTTGTGTCCTGAGAGACCTAGGTGGTATGTATTTTTGAAACATGTCAGACAAATAACTAGGTCCTATCCCATTTAGTGATTTAAACACAAGTAGTAATGCTTTGTAATCCATTCTATAACTTACAGGAAGCCAGTGCAATGACTTTAAAATTGGGGTAATGTGGCTGGGTGTGTGTTTGTGTGTGTGTGTGTGCCTGTCTGTGTGTCTGCTGTGTTTAAAGGATTGGTTCGGTATTTAACACTTTTAGCCCTTTTTCTGAGTTGCCTGGAATGCAATAGTGTTTCCTACTGAAATTTTGATGTTTGCTCCTGTCTCCGTTATTTGCCTGCTATATTTCGCTACGAAACTTGTTGTGGAATACCAGGGAGCACCACTAAGCACTCGGTGAGTTGCACATTTTTTAAAACTAATGTTTAGGGTGGTTTTAAGCACAGGATTAGCGGTGCACATAGAAGGCAATGCTGGAGCAGTTGGAGGCAATTCTAAAGTAGGCAAATAACGGAGACAGGAGCAAACATCAAAATTTCGGTAGGAAACACTATTGCATTCCAGGCAACTCAGAAAAAGGGCTTAAAGTGTTAAATACCGAACCCATCCTTTAATGGAGCTATGAGCTGGCTTGCTGGCTGAGCTGGCTTGCTGGCTGGCAGGCAGACCAGAGGGGTATTCCATCAAGCAAGCTAACCGCAAATCCTGGCTAACTTTGATAAACCTTGCTAATTTTAGAGAGAGTTCGGTTCCATTACTCCCGCTAACGCTAATCTTGGCTGAGTTGCTGGGGTAACAAATGCTTCTGAACTAGCCTGCTCAGTGGTAGGTTAACGTTCAGGTTTATTTAAGATGTGTCCCAGAGAATACGCAACTGCAGCAAACGGAGTCTCAAACAAAAAGTTCCTCACTCTTCTCGCTTTGTTATCCGTGTTGTCCGCGAAGAAAGTTGACAGTGTCAGCAAAAATGAATGTATATCAGATTCTTGTTTAGTTTAGTTGAATTTCCAAAAAATACAATTATATTTAAAAAGTTGTTGTTGTGAGGACCTCTTGAAATATGACTGCATATTTCCGCAAATGGTGTAGGTGGCATGGTGTAGTGGTGTTGTCATCAGAATGTTATGCAAGCGTCCCGGGTACGAGGCTCACATGTCTTGAAGACTGGTCACATTATGAAGAGGGAAAACCGTGGCTATTATCTTTCATTTTCACCAAATAACCTGTAGCTTGCATTTGCGGCATTACATGTGTGTGAAATTTAGCCCATCATTATTAATATCATCATGGACTGGTACAGATCAGCTAAGCCTAAAATAGGTCGGCTACAATTGACATAGGCCTACTTCTGAACCTTACCTGGTGCACAAGTTTTGACACCTTTTTTATATCTTTTCTTGCACACATTACTTGGCTCAGAAAATTACCTTATGTGACAAATCTATCAACCAAAAAACTTGCAGTATACCTTTACTTAAAAAAATCTGCATTTTCACAAGAGGAAAACTTCCATATTCCACTACTTTCATCTGGGGCAGACGCATAGCCTCGAACACAGGTCTCTCAAGTTGAGAACTGTAACTCATCATCTCCCCCACTGGCAAGTTATCACACCTTCAAATCATCAGCGTTGAGTTGTAGGTGGTTGAGTCTGCACCATTGCACAAAGTCCTCCACCAGGCTCCTGTATTCCTCCTCCTGCCCATTCCTGATACAACCCACAATTAGTAGTATAGTATTGTCTGAAAACTTCTGCATGTGGCATAACTTCGTGTTGTAGCAGAAGTCAGATGTGTACAGGGTGAACAGGACTGGAGAGAGCACTGTTCCCTGTGGAGCTCCGGTGCTGCTGATGACCGTGTCAGAGAGGCAGTCCTTCAGTCTGACGAACTGTGCCCACTCCGTCAGGTAGTCTGCAATCCAGGATACCAGGTGGGCATCCACACCCATCTGCAGGAGCTTTTCACTCAGTCTGGGGGGTTGGATTGTGTTAAAAGCACTGGAGAAGTCAAAGAACATGATTCTCACAGAACTTTTCTTCTTGTCCAGGTGAGTGTGTGTCCTGTGTAGGAGGTATGAGATGGCATCATCGACGCCCACTTTCTCCTTATAAGCAAACTGTAATGGGTCTAGTGCATGGCGCACCTGTGGCCTAAGTATCCTCAGAACCAGTCTCTCCATGGTCTTCATCAGGTGTGATGTGAGAGCGACTGGCCTGAAGTCATTAAGCTCACTTGGGTGTGGTTTCTTGGGGACGGGAATGAGACATGATGTCTTCCACAGTGCTGGGACTCTCACGAGACGGAGACTCCAGCTGAAGATGTGCTCCAGTGGCTCTCCCAGTTCTGCAGCACAGGCTTTAAGCAGTCTTGGACACAGTCCGTTAGGCCTGGCTGCTTTCCTGGGATGGAGTTTCTTGAGCTGTTTTCTGACTTGATCTGCCGTGACAATGGGAGGGGAGGGGGAGAGGGGTTACCATGGTCACCTTGAGGGGGAGGGAGGGGGGAGAAGTGTGTCTGTGTCCTGTGGGGGAGGGGTACATCTGGCGAGGGTACGTGTTGCCTTGAGAGTGAGAGGGGAGGTGTGAATTGGGCCGTTGAGCAGACAGTGTCCAGGGGTGATGGGCAGCCCACGTCCATTGAGACTTGAGCATGGCAATCAAACCTGTTGTAAAAGCTGTTTAACTGGTTTGCCTTGTCCAGGTCTCCCTCCACTAAGCTGCTGCTCTTCCCCAGGCCAGTGATGGTATTCATTCCGTCCCAGACCTCCTTCATGTTGTTCTGCAGCTTCTTTTCCACCTTCTTCCTGTATTCCTCCTTGGCCTCTTTCAGCCTGACTTTGAGCTCCCCCTGTACGCGCCTCAGTTCTGCCTGGTTCCCCTCTCTGAACACCATCTTTTTCCTATTTAGAAGGGTCTTGACTTTGCTGGTTATCCAAGGCTTGTTGTTTGGAAAGCAGCACACAGTTCTTGTGGGAACAACAACGTCCATACAGAAGTTTAGGTAGTCAGTCATGCAGTGTGTGACCTCCTCCAGATCTCCTCTATTCTGTAGTACACTCCAGTCTGTGGACTCAAAGCAGTCTCTCAAAGTTTCATCCGCTCCTGGTGATTTCCTGAAAGTGCGTGTAACAAACGGTAGACTCTGTACTGTTGGTTTGTACATTGGCTGTAGATGAATGAGGTTGTGATCTGATTTCCCAAGTGGGGGAAGGGGGTGGCGCTCTATGCGTCCCCCACGTTTGCATACATGAGGTCTATTGTCTTGTTTTTCCTAGTCGGGCAATGAGCAAACTGGTAGAAATTGGTCAGGGTAGAATCCAGTGTTATGTTTTACTGTCCATATTTAACATGATTGCGTTTTCGACTTTCACCTGTTCTGGGCTTTCTATGTACAAGGTGCATGCGCGTAAGACAAGTTAGATAAGCCTGGTTGAAGTTAACTCTGATGAAGTGTGGCTGAAATGTGTTAGTGGAATGGGTTGAACCGCATGTTAAAGTTGAGGCTAGTTCAAACGAGGCTTCAAGAGGCACTCAGTAAGTTTATGCGACCATTTTTGTTGAAATTGAAAACCGATGGAGGCCAAAAGAGACCGTTTTACTGGCATAATTTCAAAACTATAACACGTAGAAGTCTGAAAATTCATGTTCTACATGACATGACCGAGACCTACGAAGCAAACTTCAGGGGCCGGTTGCACCAACAGGGCGTAAGCCTGGTCTTAAAGGAGAAGGCCGGTGTGATTTTGACCTGGGCTGTACTGAAAGATGTTGCCGAGTACAAACATATATCCAATACCGACCTCCGGTCACCCCCAGCATTACGCATTTTACACCGTTTTAGCCAAAGCTTTCATTAGCCTTACACTGCAACACTGGGGGCATTGCATAGTCTATGCAGCTAAATCGCTATTTTGACATTTAAAACGAGAATTGAGAATTTTGAAAGTGTACAGGTACTTTATTAAAAAGACAGTTTATAAAGACAGTACCTTCTCAGAATTTCCCGGTCACCGCCATCTTGAAATTAAACCACAATAAGTTGATTGACGAACTACAACTTTATAAATGTCTTTGGTCAAACTCTTTTAAGTTTCATCATTTGTTGGTGCTTTAGTGCTCATGTAGATAGTCACCATATGTTTTCAGATGAAATCCAAGCACTTCAACAGAATATCATTTTCAATCTGTTCCCCTGTTCTATCTGTTCGTCAATCGACTTATCGTGATTTAATTTCAAGATGGCGGTGACCGGGAAATTCTGAGAAGGTACTGTCTTTATAAACTGTCTTTTTAATAAAGTACCTGTACACTTTCAAAATTCTCATTGTCTCGTTTTAAATGTCAGGGCCCTCAGAAGTCTACCAATGAAGTGTGGAGTTACTTTGAACCTTGTTAATGGTGTAAAAATAGCGATTTAGCTGCATAGGCAAAGTGATGCCCCAATAGCTAGCAGTGTAAGGTTAATGAAAGCTTCGGCTAAAAACGGTTTAATGCGGAATGCTGGGGGTGAACGGAGGTGGGCATTGGATATATGTTTGTACTCGGTAACATCTTTCAGTACAGTCCAGGTCAAAATCACACCGGCCTTCTCCTTTAAGCTATTTTGGTCATAACTCAACATTATAAGACCAACTTGATTGTTACGCCGGTTGCACCAAGTGGGCTTAAGCCATCTACTCACTAAGGCCTTCACACGGAAGGCATTTTTCACCTCCAAAAAAGCCTACTGTGTCGCAACCATTCCAAAAACTCGCCGTTTGCAAAGTGGTTAAGAATGTAAAAGTTGCTACGCAACGCCCATTGTTAATAAAAACGCGACCTCAAAAGTTCAACCATTTTCAACTTTGAGTGCCTCACGTTTTTAGAAGCCTCGCGTTTTTGAAGGAGACGCAAGCGACAAAAAAAGCCGAATGCATCGCAGCAGTGGAACTTTTTCAAAGACGCATCGTAGTTGCTATAGTTACGACAAAAAGTGCAACTTAATTTTGTTAAAATAAATGAATAAATAAATAAAAATGCCAATGAGGCATCTTTCCTTGCTTTGCTCAACAGATCTTTCCATTTTTTTTATGTCTTTTACAGAGCGAATGCAGTCTGCAGTCATTAATCGCCTCCATTATCTCCCCCCAAATTAAACGTTTTCGTCTATTTGTCACCGTACTTGAAAGTTTGGCAGTCAGCACGTCATTGTATTTCGATCAGTTTTCTAATTTCACTGTCTGTAAAATTAACCTTTCTTTTCTTTTGGATCGACATTGTAGATCAAAGGATCAAAGCGCTGAATGACAGAAATCGTTTAGTGTATCTTAGCAACGCTCATTCTTAGTTCTAATTCCGAATCCTCACATGGACGCTCATCGCTAAGACCAGGCATAGTGAAGACCAGGTATAAATTGTGTTGGTGCAACCGAAAAGATAGGTCTTAACAAAGACCAATTTGACTTTAAGACCAGGCTTAGCTAGGACCAGTTGGTGCAACCGGCCCCTGGTCTCTACCTTAAACGGTTACAGCTTAATTACATTTTTTTTGCTGTTCTCACTCTGGCAGGCTAGAGTGGACGGAGCATTATCGCATCATCACTCCGACATTCTATCATTCATTTTCAATGGGCAAAAAACTACAGGAAAACAGGGATTACGGACAAATGACATGAGATATAAAAAAGCTAAATGTAGGCACACTGATCGAGATTCAGAGTTGGAACGGTGTCTCTATCTCGAAAGCCCTAGGACTAGTAGCGGAGACAAAATCAGGTCGGTATAATAATAATAAACAGAAGAACAATAGTGGCCTTGCCATGGACTCTGAAGATTTGAAGGTAAAGCATTACAGAAATGGATGATATGCTTTTATCTACATTGTTACTATCTTTTTACTTACAGGGCAGCACATTGTTGTACCGGTTCTTTGATTTATTCTCCAAAGCACTGGCAGTGGTTGTAGACTGGGCTGTGCCAACTGGCTTAAGATCCTTTACAGAAATACACAAACAGCTCCTTTTTCAAGTTCTAAAGGACAATATTTTGTGTTTACTTTGTTTTAAGTCTTTTTCAAAATTATCATGGAAGACTGTTATCTGTTTGTGGTCATTTTACCTCAAACTCGTCAGCAAAGCCACATTTACTGTTAGCAAATTGCCTCTTGTAGTAAGCATCAAACTCCTCAATCCGCATCGGCACACTACTGTTAAACCCGACAGGTAAAATAGAATTAGTACTTGAATTAAATGTTTAGGATAGAATATTTTTTCAAACCATTACATTTATTCTCTATATAGAAACATCTGTTTTTCACATAGGCCTACATAGATGAAAGTCTAGATCAGGCATGGGCAAACGAAGGCCCGGGGGCCATATACGGCCCGTTTGGCTTTTTAATCCGCCAAACCTTTCAAAATTATATTAAATAACATTATCAAACCTTAATTTAGTATTTTCCCTGCAATTTCTGCAAACTGTTGTTAAATGCATTTAAAAAAAGCCTTGCATACCCATGCTTTACCACCTATTAAAGGCCAAAACTGTGAAATATAATGGCCTTTACATGTCATTTATATTACTTCACACAAACACTACATCTATCTGCTCCTGGCATGGCCCCTTTATTAAATTGTATAACCCACTGTGGCCCACGAGTCAAAAAGTTTGCCCACCCCTGGTCTAGATAGTGACTTACGTTTTTGTTCTGTAAAAACACAAAAAAAGATAAAACAAGAGAAAAGAAAGTTAATATTCATCAAAATGCTCAACAAACATTCCTCGAAAGTTACCCATAAGCCATTTAATAACCATTACCTGACAGTACTTAATGGAATGTTTGAGGCTGGTCCTCCAGAATCTTTCCTGCAAGATAAAGAATTAGGAAATGTTTA
>JAGFZM010002785.1:0-15023 GCA_017657215.1 Limnothrissa miodon | reverse complement strand
AGGGTTTCCATACCAATCTTTCCTTAAATGGTTTGTTCCCTCTCATCTTTTCTGGCTCTATGCGGAGAATGGTAATGTGTAGTTTTTTTTTTTTATTGTGTGTGTGTGATGCTTTGTTATGGCACGGGTGAGTCCATGAATATTGATGAAAAGTGAGAAATACATTGAATGAAGATGAGACACGTTTAATCAAATACACCCAAACACAGCCAACCACCATTCCACAAAAACAATTAAGAAAACAAAAAACAACGTAGAAATGTGCCTGTGCTTACAGTTAACTTTTGGTCAAAGTTCTGATCTCTGTCAAGTCAAGGCAAGTGAGGGTTCAAAGCTGTATTGAAGCACATGGCAGACCAGCCATCTTCAACACTTCTCTTGTTATCCTTTCCTCCTCATTATCCAACTCATAGACAAACACACACACACTCACTCACAAGCATTACTCTGTTACATCAGTGTTTGCCATTCCATGGAAAATATTGCTATTTGCCTTCCTCATTCACTTTCTGTGAGAATCCTCTTGGTATGAGTGTGTAACAAAGTCCTCAGTCCAACATCAGCTGCAGTGGTGAAACACATTTGATTCCCCTTCAAAAAGATGGATCCTATTTGTGCTCTACCCTACATCAGAATTTAGGATTATCTTTTAGTCTACACTGTGTGGAAATAAAGTGTATTTGGGAGTATGCAGACATAGTCTGTCAATATACAAGTATGCTGACATATAGTGGTCTATATATGAACCAGAATCCAACCAAAATCCCAACCAAAATCCAAAGCACAGTACACATTTATAAACTAAAATTCTGAGAGTGTATGGGCATGGCTAGTAGCTACGTCATAATAGCCGAAAATGTAATTTCCATTATATTGCATTATATTATGTACATTGATATCTCTGTGTGAGTGTGCTTTCAGACTACTGCTACTTGAGTCAACGAGTTTGTGAGGTGTGTGTGTGTGCATGTGTGTTTCTGTATCTTTCTAGCTTCCTCTGCAGGTGTTTTCATCATGTCGCCATCCTGGGGGACGACGGAGTCTGTTGCCAAGGGAGACGGCTGCCAGCCCACTGGGCTGGCGTCAAAGCTGGCACAGCTCGTCTCTCGGAGCAGCGCAGCAGAGAGCAGCCGCGGCCTTGTCTCTCTCAGGGAATGATGATGATGGTGTGTGTGTGTGTGTTTGTGTGTGTGTAGAGCAGTGCATAAAACACTTCAATGACTAAAGCTCATACTATGGAGACAAGGCAGTGCATTACAAAGGGTGTATCCTTGAGTAAATGTCAGTAAACGTACCAAAATCGAGGCAGTCCTGCATTCTGTACTCCCCAAACACGGGTATGTACATAGACTATGTATACAAATGCATACTCCCTATAAGCATACTTCCCAGTAGGCATCTTTATGGGCATGGCTAGTGCTACGTCACAAACCACTTCCGGGTCCAAACACCTGCCGCGAAGGTAAAAATCAATGGTTGCAGCCTAATTTTACCGCTGGGCTGTTTAACGCCTGATCGGGTTACAAAGGTATGGAATGCATCGTTTGAAACGCGAAAATGTGAGGATTTAATCACATTTCAAAGGTTTCACGCTGAGCGGCAAAACACAACGTGTCAAAGCTGGGCACCTGGAGCTACTGGCGTGAATGTAAACAGCGATGGTTGCAGCCGAATTGTATGGTGCCTGCTACAGTTATGAAAGCATGAGATACATCGTTGGAAGGCAAACCTGCATGGATTTTCATCATGTTTGTAAAGTAAGTCGGACTTTTGACTTCAGACTTTTGTTTACTTGAGCCCTTAAAAAACCATGCGACTAAGCAGGGCCCTGCGCAAGCCACTTGTCCAGATGTAGTCTAAAAAGCTAACGTTAACGTTATGGCTACAGCCGGACGGTCACTTTTTTTAACAGTAGATCTTACGTTAACCTAACAGTTACTTCATATTTTTCCAGCTTTTCAAAGTCAGTGAAAAGGGGACTAAACTCGGGCAAAGTTGTTAATGTGCATGTAATGGCAGGTGCAAGTCTAAAAGAGAAGGTCCAGGCCTCCATGAAAAAGAAATTGAATGAAGTTGAGGTAAACAAGTAACGTTAACATTAGCTAAACGGGTGTAAACTAACGTTGCTGGACCAGGGTAACGTTTAATTAGCTATGTTAGTAAGTCAGAAAATCCGATATCAACCTGTTCACACTTTAAATGGGTCATGTTTATAGATCTACTGTATAGCCAAATATGTTTAATGCCAAAGAACATTGTTGACATGCCTGGATTTTTTTTTCTGATATTTGTTGGTATACAGCCATTTGACCCATCATATCCCATCCAAACTTTTGATGGGATATTGGCCAACACAGGATAAACGTTGTGGAGATTCAGAGGACAAAGCTCTGTGCTTTCACCCCTTGCTGTCAGCCAATAACAGAAGGAAGCTAGAGAGAGAGCCACAGTTGAGCAAACTAAGAATGTTGTGGGAGAAAATTGTTCTCCTTCCGGCGGTGCTATTTCGAACTCAAATCAGTGTACGAATTAGTTTCAATGTAACACAATAATATAAAGAAGTTTCAATTTAAACCACATAAGTGACAAAGATTTCAGTTTTATTTCAATATGTCAGCATAAGATATACAATCCAACAGTCAAATTGACATCCAATGCATGACACTCAGAAGATAAAACTCTGCAAGATCATTACCTGTTGCTGAGAGCTTCTCGAGAAGTCTGGAAATGGTCTGGGGGGTCTCCAGTTTTTATATCCCTCTGAGGGAGCATTACACCTGCCTTCTAGTTCTTTTGACCAATCATATTGGTGGCGTGATCTCTCATGACGTTATCCCACTGCTGCGAGATGGTGCCTTTGAACCTTGGTGCCATTGAAGGCCTCGGCGAGTGCTTGGGGCTTTCCAGTCATACTCATTAGAGGAGAACTAAACCATTTCATAGCTGGACCTGCCATAAAAAAGAGAGTTCTGGCCTTCCTCCGGGGCATCACATCCATGATTTTCTACACCTCAGAGGAACCGAGTGGAACATAGGACAACTGTTAAATAGTCTATCTGTATGTCTAGTTCATAAACACACCTGATGCAAGATTTACGTAATGACCTCAAGTAGCCTTTTACGTAGTCTCCACTTCTCTCTCTTTCTCTCTCACGCTTATGAATCTTACTTCTTGATTTAATAATAAAACAATTTGATTTCATTCATTGATTTTCCAGCAATGCCAGCAACTAATATTTACTTGCATTTTATTTAGTGAACATCTTGTGTGCTACATGAACAAAATGCACCTGTTTTTGTAATGAGGTTAATTGCAGTGTTTTTTTGTTTTTGTTTTGTTTTTTTACAACAGGACGGCATATTGAAAGACAAGGCTCACAGCCAGCAACTTTGATTTGGTGTTGACAGCGGCTAGAAGAAACTCCACAGTCTCTTCAGTCTGCTTTCATAGCGATGTCTGTGATGCTTCTACCGTATAGGTTGGGAGCCACACCGCTCAGAGCCTTATGTGTAGTACATCCGTTGTAATGACTGTACTGATGACTTTGGGTGCCTAGTCTCTCTGTGTTGGAGACAGCCACTTCAGTACAACAGCACATTCCTGCAGTTGGGATAAGGTTGGAAGCATTTTGGCAGGTTTGTTTTTTGAATCTGGAGGGGATGTTATTATCCACCTCCAAACTGGAACTACACATTACCTGCACTAGCCTTATTCTTATCTGTCCTGCCCTATCCATCCCGGCCCAGAGAATGATAGGGCTTGTACCTCTCATCTTGGTATTTGCACTGGCCACGATCCTTGTACTACACATGCACCACCATGCTTCCTTTTTAACTTACTGTTATTAGTATAATTTATTACCTGTATATGTTGATAGTAGTATGTACTTTGTCTATTGTAAATTGTCTATTGTCTTGATGCCCATCATATATCAGTAGTACCACATAGTATCTATGTATACTGATGGATTTCCTTGTTGTGTGTATAACACAACAGCATAACATCTACCGGAGTCAAATTCCTTGTATAAGTACACTTGGCCAATAAAAATGATTCTGCTTCATTCTGAATGTCATATAGAGCACTAGCAATAATGAGGAGGATGTTTGTGTAGATCAATGCATTTTTTGGGTCAGTAAAGTATTGCAGGTGTTTCATACACAATTCTTTAAGTGTGGGTAGTGTCTCTGTGTGTAGTCATTGCAATATTAAAAAAAAAAAAGTTTTATGAAAAGAACCCAACATGTCTGTTCATATATATCATTTTACAGTATGGAACACACATTTTCAGGCAAGTAATGTGTTTTCAGGAGGTCCATTTGGAATGATGGCTTTCTATTATACTTTGCTTAAAAACTCATTTAGTCTATGTCTGTGTGTTATGGCAAATACCTTAAGTTAAGTGTCTTGTCAATTTTGCTATCAACTCAGTTAACTAAATGACCCTTGCCAGGTCACAATTAAACAAAGGTAAAAATGATACCAGAATGTTTTATGGCATTTTAATAAATATAGCAACTGTCCAAAACTCTCCATTAAAATGTAACTTAGTTAGGCATCATAATATTTACAACTGTTGCTTCATTATGGATAGGTAGATGACGTGTGGGCTTTGAGTATACAAATTTGGTCTTTCTATTGCAAACGGTTTCTGAGAGAGCCTACATCAAGAAGAGCAAAAAGCGGTACCAGTAGATAGTAGACTTGTCACTTATCTTGCAACTTTGACCTAGTTTCATCGTCCAGATAGTAAAGGCGTAATGAAAAGTCTTAAAGTTTAAATCAACAGCAGTGAGTGATCTGCATTGCTTTCCATGAAACACGCAAATTCATGCACTTTTAATGTTTTTTTGTTGTTGCCAAAACGGCTTCATGGACGAGTAATACAGCCATCAACAACAAATACAATCTGTGGAGACGTAACCTTTGTAATTGTTGTTTCAGCTCGGCCATTTCTAGCTTTAAATTTACACGTAGAAGGAGCCGGTAGACAGTGTTGAAGTTTTGGTATGGTCGATTGGATACCTTAAGCTAACAATAACAATACAATAACAAGGTAAATGCGGTTTGACATTCTATGACTCCTTTAATATCAGATAACTTAAACAAAAGCAGCCCTACTGATATTGTGCTCACCTCTATTTATACTTCCTCAGCGTGTAAATACACACACACACACACACAGTCCCATAGAAGCTCCTTCACACAGATGGTTAAACACAGATATGTTGTACTGTAGCAAACAGACATACACAAATTCACGAACTGGCTTTTTCAGGAGAAATGAAACCTTAGGCTCTGTGTAAGCTGAGTAATCCTCTGTTACACAGGGGTGTCATATGTGTTATTATTTCTGCTTGGGAGAATGCGTGCGTGTGTGTGTGTGTGTGTGTGTGTTTTTTTAGACCTACTGTACATTGTACATGTTTAAGTTGCAGGCTGAGCTTGTTTTTCTGACATATTACAAAACATTATGTCTGTGTTTGTCTAAGGTTGTTGCCTTTGTTTGTGTGTATGTTTCAGTGTGTGTGTTTACATGTATGTTTGCACGCCATAAAAAAAGGCAAAATGGGGGTTGTGGATTTTGCATAAATGCAATGAATGTACATCACATAATTTATTCCCTATAAACATAAATAAATCATGTGGGCCTGAGTGATTCTTAGAGCATGTCAAATCGTTACGGATACTAACGTATCCTCGGTTCTCTGAGTGAGAAGCCGAAACGTACGCTTCGGGCCTCAATCGCCGACGCTGGCGAGCTTGGCAAAGAGGACCTGAAGCGTAAGCGCAGTCAATATATAGACTTTCTGACGTCACGCAGGGCTGTCTAAGTAGTTGCCTGCGCGCGTCAGTGCGCTTACTGCCCTTTTTTCAAAGGGTTGGTTTAAAATGACTTCAGAAAAGCAGGAGATGATAGGCATCATCCACTCGTACGTTTCGGCTTCTCACGCAGAGAACCGAGGATACGTTAGTATCCGTAACGTTCTCTGAATAGCTGGGTCTTTAAGAGCCTAAGTAGAGCTCTAAGTTTGGCGAACTTAGAGACGAGGGTTTTTTTTACTGGTGACTTTCTTGACAAGGCACTGATCCAACTTTGTTTCATGGGACCTATTCAGGTAGGCAAAACCACAATATTTTCCAGGATGTATGTGTAGGCTTAGGCCACACGTACCTATTTTTGCAACAACATACCAACATGTGTGCTAAAGGATTTTATGTTTTGCTTTTTCTCTGCTAAACTTTCTTGTAGGACGAGCTGAATAGCATACAGGAAATATGGAACGTACATCGCATCCGCCCAAATCCAGGTGTTCCGTCGGGAATACCTGACATCATGTATATCGCATTTGTGGGGAGCTGAGGACCATCTCGTCCGTCTTAATGAAAACGACTTAGCCGTCTGCAAAGAAAACTGCACATTCCTCAACTCTGTGCCATGCGACATCGATGTGTTTGATCTTTGCACAAGTGTCATGCATGAAAGGGGATTGCAGTTGCCCAATTGTTCACACCAAGCACTTGAGCTATACATTACTTTGAGGGACAACGTTCGTCCTCTAGTAATTAATTAAAGAACAGCTATTCTGAAAAACACAATTCAAGAACACCAGTCTGTTTATTGTTGAAATTGTAGCCCTACATTTAAATGCTCCACAACACAATAGGCCTACTGTATTCCGCAAAAACACAATGTTTTGATAGGCCAAATATTTTATTAAAACATGTTTAACTAAGATGTCTCTTTAGAACATCAATTAATAAACAAAACAAAAATCTTATTTTTTAATTTGTTGTGTTTTTTTCTTCCAAAACCATTGTTTAAACAAATGTAGGCTACTATTACAGTAAGTAAAAAAATGAAACACTTCTAATTTTGAAAGAAAAAAGTGATTTGTTCTTATTCAGATGTGACTTCTGTAAGACCATGGAAAACACACAGGGCCTTCAGACTGGACTAATTAACAATGGACACTTGTAAACACTCCTATTATGTAAAACACTGCACATTGAGATGTGCCTGCTGCAAACACAAAATGTACAACAACAGATTTATAAGCAAAAGGCATGAAATGGTATTACATTAACATAAAATATTCGGTTTCATCATCCTTGCAGGAGATTTTAACCATGTTGAACTTAAAACTGTTCTCCCAAAGTTTCATCAGCATGTACATTTTCCAACACGGGGGGACAACATATTGGACCTGGTCTACACACAGGAAAAAGGAGCATACAAAGCCACCCCCCTCCCCCACATCGGCACCTCTGATCACCTCACTGTTATGCTAATGGCAGCATACAGACAAAGTGTGAAAGTCTCCAGACCCGTCAAGAAAGAGCTAAGGGTGTGGCCACAGGAGGCCACCTCTGCTCTTCAAGACTGCTTTGGGTCAACGGAATGGGAAGTATTCAAGCATCAATAACACCACCACCTACAATAACATCATCAGCATTGAGGAGAACACAGACACTGTGAGCTCATACATCATCAAATGCATTGATGATGTTACACAAATAAAAAGCATCACAACGCAAGCCAACCGGATGCCATGGCTGACAGGAGATGTCCACAGGCTGCTGAAGGCCAGAGACAAGGCCTTCAGAGCTGGGGATGAAGCAGGCCTGAGAACAGCGAGAGCCAACCTGTCCAGAGGCATCAGGAAAGCGAAACAGGACTACACACACAAGATAACCTCCCACTTCAATGATAGCAAGGACGCACAGAGCCTATGGCAAGGCTTACAGGCTATTACAGACTACAAGCCTGCAGCGTGTAGCTGTGTGAGCGACACCACTCTGCTCAACAACCTGAACAGCTTCTCTGCAAGATTTGAAGCACAGAACAACACCACCTCCACACAACCAGCCTCTGTGCCTGTCTGCAGCCAGCGTGAAGAGGACACTCTCTGCCATCAACGCCCGGAAAGCAGCGGGTCCAGACAACATCCCTGGCAGTGTGCTGAAAGACTGCGCAGAGGAGCTGAAGGATGTCTTCACAGACATCTTTAACACCTCCCTGAGGCAAGCCATTGTCCCATCATGCTTCAAGACTGCCACCATCATACCTGTGCCAAAGATATCATCCCCAGCCTGCTTCAATGACTACCGCCCTGTGGCACTGACACCCATCATCATGAAGTGCTTTGAACGACTAGTCATGTCACACATCAAATCCACCCTGCCTACCAAATGATCCACAGAAGATGCAATCTGCTCTGCCCTCCACCCAGCCCTAACTCACCTGGACAAGAAAGACTCATATGTGAGAATGCTGTTCATAGACTTCAGTTCAGCATTCAACACCATAATACCACAACAACTCATCTGCAAACTGGACAAACTGGGTCTCAGCACCTCCATCTGCAACTGGCTGCTGGATTTCCTCAGCCAGAGGCCACAGGCGGTGCGTGTGGGCAACAACGTCTCTAACAGCATCACCCTGAGCACAGGGGCTCCACAAGACTGTGTGCTCAGTCCGCTGCTCTTCACCCTGCTGACACATGACTGCACACCAACCTACAGCTCCAACCACCTTGTGAAGTTTGCGGACGACACAACGCTGGTGGGGCTCATCACCAAGGGCGATGAGACCCACTACAGGAAAGAGGTTGAGCTCCTGACCACGTGGTGCAGAGACAACAACCTCCTGCTAAATGTTAGCAAGACCAAGGAGGTTATTGTCAACTTCCAGAGAGGCCACACCTGTCACCATCCGCTGACCATCGACGGCACTGCGGTAGAGAGAGTGAGCAGCACCAAGTTCCTGGGGGTGCACATCAGTGAGGACCTCTCCTGGACTACCAACACCACATCACTGGCCAAGAAAGCACAACAGCGCCTCTACTTCCTGCGCAAACTCAAGCGGGCAAGCGCCCCACCACACATCCTGACCACATTCTACAGAGGAACCATTGAAAGCATCCTCTCCAGCTGCATCACTGTGTGGGGCGGTAGCTGCACTGACTACAACAGAAAAGCTCTACAACGCATCGTGAGAACAGCTGAGAGGATAGTTGGCGGACCACTCCCCTCCCTGCAAGACATCTACACCACCCGCCTCACCCGCAAAGCCATCACAATTGTCAAGGCTGCAACCCACCCCGCACACTGTCTGTTCAGCCTCCTGCCACCTGGAAAGAGATACAGAAGTCTCCGGTCCCGCACCACCAGGCTCACCAACAGCTTCATCCACCAGGCTGTGAGACTGCTGAACTCTCTCCCCTCCCGGCTCCCAGCCAGCGGAACCACCAGACTGGCAGGAGTATAGGAAGACAGATTGGACTCTACCCCCCCCCCCCCACACACACACACACACTCCCCAACAAGGAAACAAACACTCTGAACCAAAAACCAAAACAACACTCTGGACTGAAAATAACTACCTCTACATTGCAAATTGCACACACCTGCTGCTATATATTCTAGTATTCTTCTTACCACTATTTATACCACTTTTTACCACTATTTATATTTAATACTACTGCTGCTAAAATCTAAAATCTTGTGTTGCACTAAGACAACAAAACAACACTGGTAGAACACCTACTTTATGTTATGTCTTGTCTTATATACTGTGTGTTACCTAAGTATAATGCCTTAAGCCTACTTGCACTTTTTTTACTTAACAGTACCTTATTGTTTAAATTGTTTTTCTTGTTTTGCATCTGCACTTTATTGTTGTCAACATCTACGCATGGGACAAGTGTGAAACGTAATTTCGATTCCTTTGTATGTCAAGTACATGTGAAGAAATTGACAAATAAAACTGACTTGACTTGACATGATATTCCCTATATGTGCCCACATATGCACAAAGATGCTGAATAAAATATATATGATATCTGAAAAAAAACTGTTAAACAGAAAAAAAACTGTTAAACAACGAAACAGAAAGTGATCCATCAATATAATGAAAAAAACATTCCAAGAAAAACATTTACAGTTTTCTAAATTAGTTCTAAGAGGAACAATTTCAGCTCCATACTTCAAGAGCAACAACTAAACAAACAATAAAAAATAAACCGCTAACTGGATTAGGCCTATCCAATAGTTACATTTTGATCCAAGTCTAAACTATATCCATTACCCATACAGAACTTGTTAACACAATATTGAAATCATTTCTGAGGTCTGGGTAATTGTAGTAACCCACTGGCAACTTCAAAATGCATGCGCATGTGTGAGATTGAGGCCTACGCTGAAACTCTGATGAATCAATGAACTCAACTTAGAAAGGATTTCCTACCAAATTCAATCCAGTGATCCAATGTTGTGCTGCAGTCATCTCTTCTGGGAACCAGAGAACATTTTTCACCGTCTTCGATGTTGGGTTTTTCTCATTTAAAAGCTGGTACAGCCCATCAATAAGAAGAGTGTCGGGTTATGGTATGAACAATGGGGTGCCAGCATTTATGGATGTACTGTGGTGCTTGGATTAGACATTTGTGACCCAGTTGGGATAGTAATGGGATGAGATTGTCTTTGGTCGGAAGCTGGTAGCATTCATGCACATCCAGGATCTCAAGCAAGGCTTCAATTTCAACAGAATCAAACTTCTCAAGAGCACTGAGAAGGACTTGTTTCTCCTGATCAGACACATATTGCAGGAATCCATCCTTGCAGCTGCTGATTTTAGTTCCATACAGTACCTCCTCTAGGAATGGGGCTGCTAGCTGCACTGGAAAGTATCCAGCTCGGTTCCATCCCAAAACCATGATTCTTGCCACAGCTTGCCATTCTTCAATCTGGAAATTGTGCCTTATAAAAGGCACCTTGGCAATGTTCCCCATAGTGTATCTTTCATAGAACTCGGTCCAGAACTCGGTTATGCGATCCCTAAACAAACCTATGCCTTCTCCTTCTTCAAGCTGATCATTAGGTAATCGCATCTTAATGTATAGCTCAGACTCTAATATATGAGGATTTCTGAATGCTTGGATCAGGTCAATAAGACAGTGGCCTCTCCGTATGATTAATGTGACTAGGCACATGGTCACTGTCAATCTCCAACTCAGGAAAGGACTCATGTCTCACTAAGGTCTACTGCAGTGAGTCTGCAGTAAGGCCAATGATCTGTGTTGGACGAGGAGATTCAACAGTTTCTGCAGAGTAATCTGCAGAGTAAACGGCTCCAGATTCAAAGGGTTCAGGATAGACAGAGGGTTCAGAGTTATCGGTATGCTGTTCTGTTGGTAAGACAAGAGACACTGTGACTGGGGAACCCTCGTTACTGGCCAGTGTGAACTGTCCATGCAAAACTAACATACTATCCGTGTGAACCATGTTTGTTGGAGAGTCTGTGTTGACATCATGGTCATGTCCTGGTTGTGGAGTAGGCCGTCCTGTCTCCGGAGAACTTTCAAAATGTGCTGGATTGATATACATTAGAAGGGGTTTGAGGAGGCATTTCTGCCTCTGTTCCAGACACCCCTTCATCCTTTAACTTAGTGCAGAGATAGAAGAGAAGTCTTAACATGCGAACTCAACTTCGGCTGTACAATTGCTCAACAGTGTTTGAAACCCCTACCTCAATCTGTGAGGACTGAATTTTTGTCCTGAAACTAGACAGTTCTTCATTGTTTTTTGATGTTCCATCAGGGAAAAACATATTTTCTGCCATAGCCCTTATTTCCTCCACTGTGACATTTTTATCCATGCTCAAATGCCTTGTTCCTCCACCTTTCACCTGCTTGAATTGCTGTCTGTTAAAGTCAAAATCCATCCATCCTAATTCTACCCTCCGCTCTTTCTTTTCTACATTCCGGTTCCCAAGCCAGGTTGGGTTTCTAATTCAAATTTTATGAACTGTAGCCTTTTAAATCTTTGACTTTTTCGTTAAGATAAAATAATGATTTCAATTATAGGCCTACATTTAAAAACGGCAGTGTGTAATTACTGTTAGCAGTGCAAATGGATTTTGGGCTTGGTGTGTAGGCTATGGATGGACGCAAGGCTGCAGTATACAGATCTGTCTGTAGACCTATCAGATCAACAAATCAATAGCCTGCACTAGACAATTGAACAATGGAAACGCACTCCATATTCGATTAACACTTTAGAGCTTTTATCGTGACAAGTGGTAGTAACGTTACTCCCAGTTCCTCTTCTCAGGTTCAACTAGAATCTAAGTCGAAAGAACGAAAATGTAACGTTAGGCCTACAAAACGAAACAGCTGTACATTTAGACCGACTTAAACATCGCCTGTAAATATACTTTTATTAGCCTGCCTCAGTAGCCACGCCAATATGGGACATCAAACTAAAGTCATAGCCAACATTGCCTATGCCTACCTTTTCATTTTCCAGCTTATTGATTGATTCTTCGCTGACTCCTCTCATGTTGAGAAAGTCGCAGAGGCTACCATCTGCTGTCATCTTGCGTGGGAAAGTGAAGGGAAGGAAGCACGATTTGCTTGAAATGTGCGCTCAATTAAGTAAAAAAAAGTAGCCTACTCGATTAAGTAAATTGAGAGCTCATTTTTAAAATGACGAACTCACAATAATTTAAACTGAGCTATCAATTTAAAGGTGCTCTAAGCGATGTGACGCGTTTTTAGGACTAAAACATGTGTTGTTACATACAGCAAACATCTCCTCACAATCTGCTAGCTGCCTGTCCCCTGAACACACTGTAAAAAAACGCGGTCTCTGTAGACAGCCCAGGCTCCACAAATGGCAACAAAAACACAGTGGGCAAACCTAGCATAACAAATGAAAACGAAACATAACAGTGTTCCAGCCAATAAACGACAAGAAGGAAATGCACGTTCATGAGTCTTTCAGGAGGCATGGGGAGGAGTGAGCTATAACTTATAACGCTTGAACCCTCTCTGGAGCTATCCTCCGTTTTGTTTGACAATACTTTGAACGTCAACAACAAGTGACATGAAACAGCATCGCTTAGAGCGCCTTTAATAAAATGAGAGTACAATTTAATAAAAATGCGGGCACGTGCGCTCTCTCAATCTCAACACCTCCACTCTCCACCTCACCATCTCCTACAGCATTGGTCTTTTCACCAATCAGAGAGATTCTCTTTCTGAACCCCTCTTCTTTTCACCAACCAGAGAGATTCTCTTTCTGAACCCCTCTTCTTTTCACCAATCAGAGAGATCCTCCTTCTGAACCCCTCTTCTTTTCACCAATCGGAGCAATCCTTCCTATGAGCCCCTCCTCTCTGTGTTTTCTCTTCCGACAGAGCATTTCACTATAGTACTACATCAGGGCACTCTCCTAAGGCTTCAAATGGTTTTTCTTTGGAGAGGCAGGGCTGTCTGCAGTGGGAGGTCTGAAAGTCATGTTAAGTTAGTCCCTCTCTCCTTTTAACTCCTTCTCCCCCACCCTCTGCTGTCTACTCCTGATGCCCTCTCTTTTGTATCATCAGAACAGAGACTATCCCTTACGACTCCAACAGCAACTTCTGTTAATACAGAAGAACTTCTGTTACTCCCCCCCTACACACACACTCACACACACACAGTGCTGTCTCCAATGCACTTTGCAACACATTAACTGGACTGTTTTACTGCGACAGTCATCCACCTCACAAACTTTAAAGGCCTGACCACTGATTGACCTTCTAAACAGTGGGGTGTAAACTCACTCCTCCAAAGAGTGTAGGTTTTCGTAAGCATTTTGCACCAACCATTAGGTGAGCTAATAATTTGAAACAGAAAAAGATTTTCCTAGAGAAAGATCCATTGAACTGATGTTTATGGATTATGATCCAAGTAAGGATGGCACAGAAAACCATATCATCAAAATATTTTGTAATATTTTTGTAAAATGTGTAAGTTCTAGTCAAACACACACACACACACACACACACACAAATGGCATTTTACTGATGTTATGCATGTGTTTACTATTGATTTGCCCTCCAGATTGTAGTTGAGGGATATATGTATAAGTGTCTTTTGATCCCATGAGGAAAATGTCTCATTTCAAGTTTCATGCTAGAGTGGAATAATTGTGATTTTTCAATTTCAGAGTCATCCCTTGGTATCAGGCTCTCCTGTGTCCTCTGGCTGATCACACTGATTTAAGTCTCAACATGAAAGGATCTTATTCAAGGAAGGACCTTTAGAGGGACGGTGTTTACCCCAGAAGCCCCCACATCTCTCCCTCTCTCTCTCTCTAACACAAACACACACACAAACATCCCGTCACACGAGATGAGTCATGCCCTGTGGATTAGGGGCTAATGGTTGTTTACTTTTTTCCCCGTATTTTCCTCTCTCTCTCTCATACTCACTCTTGTTTGTTTATGTTTGTGTGTTTTGGACTGGTGACAGGAGGGCAAACATGCTTGTTCTCATGTCAATCACGGAGGTGCTTTAATTTTGGTAAAAGCCGAGGGAAAGCCGAAGGGGCAACAGACAAGGAGTGCTGAGGGGGGAGGGAACGCCGGCACACCTGTCTTCCAGAGATAAACTCCCGTGAGAGGTATATCGAACACAAATGCAGATGTACAAGGATACACACGCGCGTAAACACACACATGCATACACAGAGACAGACAGGGCATGTGGACAATGCAAGGGGACATTGCATTGAGTACACACCCTTTATTATTTAAAGTATAAACCCTCACGTGTAGGCAGTAAGTATGTACGTACTTTAATGCATACACATGCATAAGCATGAAAACCTTTCCTGTGCACAAGTGCAGCATGAGCAATGACAGATCACATGCTTTTCACACTCTTCTTTTCCAATATGCTCATACACTTAATATAATAATGCACACTGACTACACATGGCATTGACACACACACCTAGCAGTACACATGACACGTAAGCATAGTGAAAGAACACAATAACAATACAATCTCTCTTACACACACACACACACACAAACACACACACACATGCACACACACTACAGTACACACACACATACACTCAGTACAGTTTTCCACAGTATGTGGATACAAGCCATTTTGCATTGAATTGCATATTCATAACTGTTTTCTAGTGGCCCCGGCAGTTGTGTGAAAAAAGATAGCAAGAACATGAA
>JAGFZM010002784.1:0-10242 GCA_017657215.1 Limnothrissa miodon | reverse complement strand
GACTTAGAGCCTAGCTGCCCTCGTGTGAGGACCATATGTGCCGGCTTGGCAGGAATGATCTGTTTTCTTACAGTACTACAGAATGCAGTTGTTCACCATTTTATCTGTTGCAGCTTAGATATTTGATATTCAGGTATTATCACACTGTTGCAGACTAACATGTTTTTCTTTGGTTAGAAAATGTAGCGAGGGGGTTCAGGTTAGACATAAAATAGGACCAAAGAAGAATGTTTGAAGGTGGGTCGTGTATGTATGAAAATAGTCGATATTATGGAATGCTGTATGTGCAATGCAAGAGAGCAGAAGATGTGAGGACACAAGGGAGGGAGGGCAGATGTGTGGGAGATGAGAGGTGGAAAGGTGTTGCAAAAGTAAGTTGGAAAGTAAATACTTTACCTTGGTATGGTATTGACCATGTAGTACCAGTAATGCTGAGTGACCCCGGGTCATATGTTCTAAAAGATAAGGATCCTGGTAATGATTTAGGCACTTGAATTCAGAATAAACAAGTTGAACAAACTTTATGGGAGGGAGTTCTGAGAAAGAACCAGAAGTTAAAATAGCCAATACAAGTCCACTGTGGTGTAACCAAACACAGGAATAAGGTTTGTTTTATCTCTGTTGGAGGTTAGGATGAAATGGATTTAAGATTGGATTCTCTATCTAGTGCACAAACCCATGAGGAATGTAAATAGTCTATTGTGTGAGGAGGTTTGGATTGAATGGACTTAATAAAGAATTTACAGTACAGTGCACAGAAACATGAAAAACTTCATTTTAAGAGGGAGAGAGAGGCGGGCAGTTTCAACCGTATTGGAAGTATGGATGAAACGGAATTCATATTACAATGGATATCTAGTGCACAAACCAATGAACAGTGGCAAAAACATTGCAGCATGTTCTGGCATTGTCTTCCTGATAAGGATCTCTCCTCTGCCCTGACTGGAAATGCTTGTGTTTGTGGGGGCCCTCTGGTGTATTGGAGAGTGTTGGTGGATGGAGTGATAGCTGATACAATCATTTAAAGGTTTGAGACTCAGGCTGGTATTTATTCGATCCAGAGCTGTGTCTCATTTGCCGGAGGGCGAAGGAGCGGAGACTGGGTCACGCCACGGTGTCAAAGAGAGATGTTTGCCTCCGTTGCCGGGGCTGATCCTTATGACTGCCAGCATTGAGTTTGTTAATTAATAAAACATGCGTTAAAAGCAGAGGGGGGAAATAATTAAGCCTAAGCGGAGTTTATAATTGCGTCGTTGCTCGGCTGGTGATTTCCATAACGTTCCCATGCATGAGACGCCTACTGAATTATTGAAGCCTCGATAATGATTTAACACCTCCCCCATTTCAAAGTGCTCTCTCTCTCTGTTTGTGTTTGTGTGTGTGTGTGTGTGTGTGTGTGTGTGTGTTTTTTTTTTGTTTGCTAGAAAATATATTTCGAGAAAATATTCCACACGACCTTATCAGGAACGCGGAAAAAAAGCATAGCATTTACATAAAAGAAAAGCAAAAGCACACGTCTCTCCCTCTAGATATGGGCTTCCTTATACAGCCAAATGTCTGCTGATTACATTTGTGTCGCCTCCACATCAAACAACCAGGTGTGGCTGCAGATGGGGGCTTTAAGGTGGATATAGGGTAGGAATGGGGTGACAGTGTTTTGGTGGCAAAAACTTTTTTATGTGTAAACGTGAGGTCCGAATGGATAAGATAAAATGTCGGTTTATAACAATACTGTATCTGTAAATGTAAACAGGGCCTTGTTTACAAACACCCCCTCCCCCTCGTCATGATGGGTGTTGCAGCACACAGGCTCTGCATAGCTGAAGGCAGGATTATAATGAGCTGGTTTGCACAGAAGGTGGCACTGGGGGAGGAACGCAGGGGGTTGATTACTGGTATTTAGATGAAAAACCTAATTAAACAATTTTGCCTGTGAAGCTCAATTAAATGAGAGGCAAGGCAAGGGTATGCATTTAGAAAAAAAAATTGTTTATTTTAATGTTTAAAGAATTGGTAAATGGCCTCTTGCTGTGTTAAATTGGTCTTAGTAATGGGAAAAATGACTGTAGAAAAGAATAGAATAGAATCAAGTTGGAGAATATGTCTGGACCAGCATCTGTGGTAACACAGCATAAATGACGCTTGGTTACACACAGAATCCTCAAAGCAGCTGCAATCTCTGATTGGTCAGACGGATGTGTGGTCTTGACCCGTTGATCATCTCAATCTGTCTCCAGCTCTTCCTCATGAGCAAGCATTTATAGTCCCTTGTTCAAGGCGAGCCACTAACGTCAAACCCAGTTTTTTTGTCAAATTCTTCACATGCGCAAGTTATAAAAGGGAATCAAAATTATGTTTCTCCGTTTCTCACTCTTCCATGCGTAGACAACACAAGGCAAGACAAACAGTAAAGTGCAGAGGCACAACAGAAAACGAGTCCTAACCACTAAAGTAACTAGCAGACCCAGTGTGTGAGCCACTCATTGATGTATCATTCCCCTCCCTCAGGACTGATGTTATGGTGGGAGCGAGCCTGGCTTGGCAAACCAGCCCCCACCTCTGCTCCCTCAGCGGGGGTCTCCAGCACCAGCAGTGCTTCACGTAAACCTGCAGTCTCAGCCGAGTCGATCAAACCAGGCCGGGGCTCGTCTGCATCCGAGGGCACCATCACAACAGGGGGCTGGTCAGTGGTTGTGCCGTCTGACGGAGACGAGGGGAAAGGGGGTAAGAGCACCAGCAGCAGCAGCAGTAGCAGCAGTAGCAGCAGCAGTAGCGCCTGGAGTGAAGTCAAGCCCAACACCAACCTCTCCAGAACCAAGTCCAGCTCTGCAGCTGTGCCTAGTACGACAGCATCCACCTCCACCACCGCCGTGTCCTCTACCGCCACCAGCAGCATCAGCAGCACCACCCAGAGAGGGAAGGGGGTGGAGGAGGCCCGGGGGGAGATCCAGTACGAGCGCCGGCCGCCCAACACAGGCAGGGCCCGCTCCAAAGGCGAACGCTCCCAGAGGAGGGAGCCCAAAGCGCCCAGAGGTTCATCCACCACCACCAGCCCCACCACTGCCACCGCCACTGCCGCCATGACCTCAAGCCAGCCCCCGAGCCTCTCGCTGGGGCAGGGGAACTCTGGGAAGCCCCTGCCAGAAGACGCCACCCCCCTGATCAGGTCCACCCCTCTGCTGGCCACGGCTCTGGAGGCGTTCGGGCCCGGGGGGAGTGGAGGGCCGGCGCTGACCACAGAGGACGACGCACAGACTCTTGGCTCCGGAGTCCTGCTGCCTGGCAACCCCGCGGAAGACTTAACCCATGGCAACGATGAGCTGGCCAGGAGGAATGGCTCAGGTATGTCTTTTTCTTTTTCACTTTGTTGTCTGTGCCTTCCTCTCTCCTTGTATGCGTCCTTGGCCTTTTATCACACTAGATTGTGCAGGCTTTATCATTACATAGTGCAGCGTGCCTGCTACAAGAAGCCTCAGGGTTGGGGATATGTCAGAGCTTATCTCTGTCTGCATAGCAACACAGTTTTGTTAAAACTGTTTTTTTTTTCTTGTGCACTCTCTTGTGCTCTATTCATCATGGGCAGTGTCGGATCTACACAAACTGCCCAAACTACAAACTAGCATCGGCTGCTGCATTTCTTTCTGCTCATCTCGTAGAATTCAACTAGATGTATGTCTAATCTCCAGGCCATCTGCAACACTCGAAGGACTGAAAGGGCTGCTACTAGAACTGCCTGATAGGATGTTGTCCCTTAGGATATTAGGGCATTAGGCTCTGTTAGATGCAAAGTGATTTTTGCCCCAGTAGGCGTGTGTTGCTCCTCCACGTAGTTTGACACTGACTGGGCTAAAATGAGAATTACTAGTGAGATACTGTATACAGTATACTCCATTTTTTGTTTCATTTCTTTGCTTCTGCTGACCTCATGATTACATTACAGTATATCACAGATGACAATGCATATGCGTTTATATGCTAATTGAAGATAGCCTATACATACAATGGGCTGAACATTGTATGTATAGGCTATTCACAAAATGAAACAAATGCAGTGGAATATGGTGTTGTAGGGTACATATTGCAAACACAGTGGAAATATTGTGGTACACAAGAAAACTCACACCTCATAGCACCTCATAGAAAACAACATACCTCACAGTCACTGAGTATAACTTATGTTGCATTATTTGTCCTTATATGGTTTGACTTGGACAGATTATTAGAAATTTTATCTCTTACAATAGCTACAGTATGTTGATGATCTTGGAAATTACTTTGTTTTGTCACTAGATATTTAAACAATTCACATCACTTAGATCTGTCTGGTCACCGGAGAAAAAATACTGTTAAAACCTGTGGTCAAAACAAAATAGAAGAATGTTAAAAAAGGTAGTTTCAGAACCAACTGCACTTCAAATATGGCAATATTATTTTCAGTTTCAAATCCAAGCCAGAATTATTCTCAGATTGACAAATGATTCCCTTATCTTTATTTTTATGTTGTCTGTTATGTTTGTCATGTTATGCCCCTATTTTACTTTCTTTCATCTACTTTGCTTTTATTTTTCATAGAGAACATTGAAATTACCATAAATGTAATACCTTGCCTTGACTTGCCTCTCTCCCTGTCTCACTCCCTCTCTCTGTTTGTTCCTCACTCACTCACTCTGTCCATCTTTCTCTCTCTCTCTCTCTCTCTCTCTCTCTCTGTCATCCTGCCTGATACTGTCTTTCGCCACTGTGTATTCCCCATGTTCTCTGTTTTCATGTCTATCTACTGATCTCACATCAGCTCTCATGAATAGTCATATTCAACCAATGAGAGCCTACAGTACACTGGGAAACAGTAACTTGTTAACGATGTGCCTGTAGCATAACTAATGTTGTCCTTGTTTGTTTTCTGCTTGTTTGCTGTGAATGCTGTGAAGGTGTTTTCAAGGTGTGGAAAGCTTCAGGGTTTGTTACCTGACACAGCCTGAGATGGGAAAGTGTTGTTTCTGTTATTTTTTTTCTGATATTTTCAGTTATTTTTCTCTCCTGTTCATTTGTATTGAGAGCCCTGAGAGCACACACAGCCTCACTATTCAATTCAATTCAGTTCAATTTCAATTATTAAGTTCAATTATATAGCGCATTTTTACAAAAGGCATGTCACAAAGCGCTTAACACAAGAGGCCCAATGAGCAACAGGGGCAAGGAAAAACTCCCTAGCAGCGTTTTTTGTTTTTACTTGTTATGGTAGAGGAAGAAACCTTGGGCAGTTCCGACGGCTCAAGGGGCTAACCCAACTGCCTAGGGCAGGTTTTCAGTCTCTCAGATGGCGGGTAGTCCACTATTATTCCATTAGATACACGTTACAAGAAAATTTTGGTAAATAAAGTAATATAGGAGTCCCATTAGAATCCCAGGATATAGACCATTCTCCCCCTCCATAATCCTGTATGGGACTGTCCCCAGACTGACTACAACTATCTCACTGTGTGTCACATAATTACCCCAATCATGGTTGTGATGGGGTGGCTGTGGCCTCAGTCCCCCTGACTCCCGTCTCCGTCCTGTCCACCCAGTTTTGTTGAGAGAAAATGACATAGGGGTGAGCCTGCATCAGTACTGCAAAAATCCACAATTTTTTTTTAAACTGCTGCAACTATGGAGACTATGCACAGTGTGTCATCTCTTCTATGAGATCATAATCACTTCTAGGAACGAAGAGTTTGGGTGGAAAGGGTTGATGCTCAGATAATGGGCTACAGAAAGAAAACGAAAGAAAACACATTCGTCTGTCAAGGTCTATGAATCACGGTAACTGTGTAAACAAGGATTCATAGAAATGGCTGGACACTGGAAGCTAGTGTCTTAGGTCAGCTGAATGCTTCACCAAAGGCTTCTGTTTGAAAAGTAGTAGAGGGGCAAAGTATAAACCTAACCTTCAAACTTGAAAACTTGGAGAGAGTGCAGAACTTGTTCCACTACAATGGCTAGCTCCTTAAGCACTCAATATAGCTGTTTACCGTATTTGTCTGCCTCTATCCTTTTACTTAGGACCAGGGCTTGCGCCTGCTGCTCGCCACAAATAAGCCAATTAGGGGCCTCATTAAAGACGGCCTCACATCATGTCAACCATGATTGATTAGCTTTGCCTCCCAGCATGGGAACGACCACACACACACGGCACACAGTATACTTGTTCACAAGTAACGTGCCAGTGGCAGGTCCTTGCAGCCTGGGCCTGCACAATGCAGTTTTTAAGCCACGCCATGTTATGTGTGCGATGTTTGAAATGGATTAACTGATTTTCTCATAGTACTCATTTCCTGTGGTATAGAATCACCATACAGCAGGTGTCTAACAGGCTCAATGAAGGACCGGCTGACAAAGAGGCATGGACGTAATTACACGCAGTCAAAAGCTCACCAGCGACTTCGCCAACTAGCATTACTGTAGCATCAGTTCCACTGCTGATTCGTAGCACCCCTTTACACCTGCGCGTGTGTCAGAAGGAATCGGTTGGTGGTGACGGGGGTTGGGGGGAGGGGTGTTGCAGTGCAGAAACATATGGCAGGAGCCACGACTGTCACTCAGAACAGATAAACCTGCCATCGGAATCAGCTAGGCACTCACACGAGAGATCAGCTGATTATTTAACACCGTTGGGGGAAAGTAAACGACAAGAAGCCTTATCACACAACCGCTTCAAGCTGAAATTCTGAGCAAGATTAGGGAGGGACTGTGGGCATTTTGTATTTCAATAATTACACATTTTGGTGTTTTGGTATTTTTTTTTTTTTTGCTGATGGCAGTCGGTTGAATACTTTTTTGTTCCTCGGAGAGCTTGTCTCCTTGTCTTTCTCCCTCTCAAATGGTTGCCATGACAACTGAGGCAGAGTGCTCTGGGAAGGTTCCAGTGTGTGGAGAGGTGCAGGCTTTGCAAACATGTTCCCCCAAAAACAAAAGTGCAATGAAAGAAATGCAAAAGAAAGACAGAAAAGGGAGAGAAAAGAGGACGGAATGAGTGGAACAGGTTTGCTTGGTAACCAAAGAAGTGCCCCCAGGCTCTCAAATGGCTCTCAAAGTGTTCTTAAAAAACACATGGTAGGATTTAAGCTGGCATTTTCTACAGATCAGCAAAAAGCTAATTATGTTAAACCCCAGCACTATGTCTTTGTGTGTGTGTCTCTGTGTACGTGTGTGTGTGTGTGTGTGTGTGTGTACATGTGTGTAAGAGTTTCAATGTGTGAGATGAGTTTCTACAGGACCACACAAACTTCCTTTGTGATTTGAAGCCCAGTGAATAGCACAGAGATGAAAGGTGGCCTTTGCATACGTGGGAGTTGGGACTGCACAGAATAATAAAAAATAATCAATTAAAGTACACACATATTTTCTAGGTTTACTTGCTATGAAATGTTAAAATGAAAAATTGGAAATGCAGGTGAGGAACACTGACACGATTTGGCTGAATTGAAAGGAATTTGTGCAGAGACCAACATATGGATAATCAACATGTAAATAGCAAACTACTTTATAGCAAACTACTCTTTCTACTGTCACCCCTGTGAACTTCAAACCTTGATGAGGTTAGGATGAATCACTGTGTGTGTGGCAGAAATCTGCTGAAAAACTTGCAATTGCAATTCAGTGTGGCCGTGACGACATCCCAGGTTCTGTCCTTGGGGCAGAATCAGCTGTTGCCCTTTGACGTGTCTCTACATACGATAGGATCGGGCCAATAAAATACAAATACGACTTTTTTGTTTAAACAAATGAAGTATTTTTTAAATAAAAAAAAAAACAACCCAAGTATAGTATAACTATCCCAAAGATGATGCAGAAGCTGATGCAAACAACCATGGTCCCTCTTACACAGCCATCTTATCTGGTATATCTTAGAGCAGTGGTTCCCAACCTATGGGTCGCGACCCAAACTATGGGTTGCCAAAGCTCCACGGAGGGTCGCGAAGCCCTCTTGATTTTAAGGGGTTTAATTTTAATACCATATATAGCCCATCTTGAAAAAATGACAAAGCATCTAATTAATATATGCATAGAAGCAACACAATTTAAGTGCTACATTAAACATTTATTCTGTTTTTGAACTAAGACAAATTGAGGGAAAAAAAATGAAATGAGTTTTCGCAGGAAGCGTATCATGTGACTTCTTCTCGTGCGGGCGCTCGTGCGGGGGGTGGGTCACCAAAGCTTACAATGGTAAAAATATGGGTCCCTGAAGAAAAAGGTTGGGAACCACTGTCTTAGAGTATACCATTAGTATACCATTACAATGACACATCTTATACTGTACCATTATAACCATCACTATCGTGCTAAGCCCACTCATTGACTCTCTACAAAGATAGTGCGTTGACCTTCTAAACCTTGGATAGAAGCTCGCCTGATCGATAGATAGATAGATTAATTAATTGATTGATTGATTGATTGATGAGATAGATGTTGATAGATGCAGATAGATGTAGATAGATAGGTAGAGAATGTAGATAGAGTGATAGATAAATTTACTTAGATTGATTGATAGATTGATCGATAAATAGATAGATGGATAGATCGCTAGATAGATGGATAGATCACTAGATAGATGGATAGATAGATGGACAGATAGATATAGATAGACAGATGCATGCATGAGAGATAATGAGAGAAACTGAGGGAAATGTTTGATGGCCCCATAAAGCAGCAGTCCAAATGGTGTCCCTGATGACATTAGAGGAGATTTATGGTGCAACTCTCGGCCTTTAGTCATGCTAATGGGCCCTGTAAATGTGTGCGAGGATTGAGCGTCTCAGGGCGCAGTGGCAGGGCCATATGGTAGATTAGTGAGGGCCAGATCAGAGCTCAGAGCAGCTAGGAGACCTTCTCATGCCGGCTGAGACTTCAATGCCAGCCAAGGCTCCTCTGGGTTTCCTTTCCTCTCCTCTGCTGTGCTGTGCTTTGGAGGTGGAGGTTGACGGCCAGATGGCCTCTGAGTGATGAGGAAATAGCCTGGGAAATAATGCTAGCCTTTTAACCTTTTGAGGTTACTTATTTGGACCGTTAGCTTTCAGACGGCATGTAGGAACATACACCATGCCTCTTGCTAGGATGTCTGTATCTGTGTATGAATGGAGCTTAAATGAACACATTCACATGCTAATCTACATACCATAGCACCAATTTTAGAAATATTCACAGTCCGTGTATGTACAGTATGCTGTATACGTTTGTACCTCATGTTCCATCCTCGATGTATCGTAAAAGTCTTAGAAAAGATTCATTAATGCCATCGGATTATACTGTCATAAACACTACAGTTACTGCCATGTCCTGAATATGAAGTCTTGAACCCAGGTGAGATGCATTGACATTCCATTAAAAAATAAATAAATAAACTTATCTTTGCATGCACGTGTGTGTGTGTGTGTGTGTGTGTGTGTCTGTAGCATGCCAGTTGAGCCCGTGTCTGCATGGAGGAACATGTCTACTGGAAGGAGAAGGCTATGGCTGCTTCTGCCCTCAGGGTTTCACCGGAGAGAGCTGTGAGATTGGTGAGAGCAGAACATCACTTTACTCAACATTCAAACTATACTCAAACTATACTCAACATTCAAACTATACTCAAACTATACTCAACATTCAGACTATACTCAAACTATACTCAACATTCAGACTATACTCAAACTATACTCAACATTCAAACTATACTCAAACTTTACTCAACATTCAAACTATGGGAGGAGATGTTTTTCTAGAGCATTTCTGAGATTGCTAAAAAAAATAGCAACCGATTAATTAAATGCTCTAACACACACACACTGTTAGAGCCATAAAGATATTTAATATTTAACATTTAATATTTGTTTAATTTGTGTATAACTATTTTCTTTGTAATTTGTATATTATTTTATAAAAGAAAGAATTTCAGTTTAAGTTTATAGAATGTTGAAGAGAATGTTGAGTACTGGAAATGACGCACATGTCTTGTAGCGCGAAGACTGATGAGAAGATTAGAAGGAACATGGTCGTATATAGTTTTTTGACCGTGCTTGCCGTGAAGGAAATTGTGTTTGGTGAAACGGCTATAGAAATTATAGAATCATTTTGTTTAGTGCTTATGTACGCTGTGACCTTTTTTATGGATAAAGATTTTTCGTTTTTTGAACACGGTTTTGCACACGTCCATTCTTTCCAACGTGCTCCTTATTGCTGAATGGCACGGGTATTGGATCCACAGCCATAACACACACACAC
>JAGFZM010002783.1:0-12481 GCA_017657215.1 Limnothrissa miodon | reverse complement strand
TTTTTTTTTTTTTTTTTTCCTGATGACTTATCTTGACGTGTTTAGAACTGTTTGCTACAACTTGCCTTGAACACCATGATAAGCTCCGGTGAGAATGATTAGCTCCTGTTTGCTATTGTTAATAATGTTAGCTTGTTTTTAACGATAGGCCTACGTAACAGAAACACTGGTCGGCAGTAATGTTATTAATTGATTCATAAAATATAATGATTTCGAGCCATTTAAAAATGGCGAACGCGTCTCGCGTTGGACACTTCTGCCTTAATCCACTGACAAGTTTTTTTCAGCGTGAGAGGCCACAGTGGTGGCAGGAAAGCCCTGCCTTGTCTTTAGACCATAAGCGACTAAAGCTGTAGTGTAAAGTTGCTTTGTTAAGTGTTTTTATTCTCTGCTCTTGCCTTTGTCGCTTGTCACCCATTTTAAAAGTCAATTTACTTGTGGCTGTTTTACAGGTTTATTAACTTCTGATGTGAACACAGTTAAGAGAGTGGCTTATAGTTTGGGCTCTAAATTAAACACCAGTGTGAAATGATATCTGGTATTCCAGTGGTTACCCAAGTGTGAGAGACAGTGATTGGTCAAAACTGTAGTGTTAGTCACTTCCATGACACCACAAAGCTAATGTAAATTAAGAGTGATGAGTGACGAGCAATCACTGTTTATTCTGGGTGACCATTTTACAGAAACCAGCTGCTCTTTAACACTGGCCAAATGTCAGTGTAGTGTAGCTGGCAGAAAAGAAAACTATAATTATTTTGTGTTTGGTTAGTTTTATTAATATCTACTCAGTGTCTACCCACTTCCATTTAAAAAATCCCAGTGTTTCTAAGTGATAAGTAGGCTACCTCTAGGGTCGGGAACCTATGGCTAGCAAGCCATGTATGGCTTATGACCGCATGTGGCTCTCAGATAAATCTTAGCTTACTCTGCTTAATACAATATTCGCTATACGAAAAAAGTCTATAGAATGTCAATGTGTTACAGCGATGCAAGGCCTGAACATGCAAAGTAAGTAGAAAGATGCTAATGTGGGGAAGCAAGAATGGGCAAGATGTTTTAATAAGGGTTTGATCTGCAGAATTTTGTATTAGTTGTAGGTTTTTAATTAGTTGTAGGTTTTACTAAATCCAGATAACAGAGCATTACAATATTTCTTTGTGTGTCGTCAAAGAACCTTATTTTCCGCACTATAAGGCGCACCAGATTAGAAGCGCACTTTCAATGAATGGCCTATTTTACAACTTTTTTTCATATATAAGGCACATAGAATAGAAGCTACAGTTGTGGCTGGGGTTGCATTATGCATCCTCTAGATGGAACTGCGCTAAAGGGAATGTCAACAAAACAGTCAGATAAGCCATTTTGCTTTGTTCCCTTGGAAACTCAGTTTAGTCTTCTGCATCTGGTTGCACTAGTAGAACGTAAGGTCATTCGTAAGTTGGAGTGTAAAGTCCACCTTCACCTAACGTTCACCGTAGCTAGTTTCAGACTAGCGCCATTCTTAATTTCAGTTGCACCACCAAAACTTACGACATAACTTTATTAGTAGTGCGTAAACCTCTCCTTAACCAAAGTGTTGTCACATTTAATGACGTTTGCACAGATTAAAGCCAATCAACGGCAGAATACAATGTAAACAGGAAATACAGGAAACAGGAAATGTATTGTTTAAGCTACATAAGTACTACAATAAACCAAGAGCCCCTTGATTGCAAGCTACAAGAAAAAAACTCAAGTAGTAGACGTTATCGTATATTGTTTGGTCAATAATATCAAAATTCTGAAGTGAATGGCAAAGTGCAGTAACAAGTAATCGAAAGAAATGAAAAGCCATGCCATCGGTATTTTTCGGCGGACTTTACACCTACTCAGTATGAGGTGTAAATTTTAAGTTATAACTTAAGCCGACTTTGGATGTCAGAACAGGGCCATCTCTGGAGGCCTTCAAAAAGCTCTTAAAGACCCAGCTATTCAGAGAACATCTTCTATCCTAGCACTAAAATGAACTGAAGCACTATTCCCTAGCACTATGCTCCTTAAGGTTTCTGCTATGTAGCTTGATTGTTATCCTCTTTTTGTAAGTCGCTTTGGATAAAAGCATCTGCTAAATGCATAAATGTAAAATGTAAATGGATGTATGTTGGTGTGGTGCCACAGTGTAACAATTAGTAGTTCGTAAACTCGAATGTAGTGGCAATTTACGTCGGAACTATTCTAAGATGGAATTTACGGTCAGCTGGTGCAAGGTTGTCTTGTTGCTTCCTCCACTTCCGCACCATTGATTCGTTAATACAGAATTCTCAAGCTGCTGTCCTATTCCCATGTTCTTCTGCGTGACTGATAGCCTTGAGTTTAAACTCTGCATCGGAAGCGTGTCTCTTGAGAGGTGCCATTTTGGGGTCTTAACACGCACACAAATGAAAATGCACGCTTCACGCAGTCATATATCCCAGCATGCACCGTGCGCTCAATTTTTGATCCATATATAAGGCGCACCAGATTATAAGGCGCACTGTTGACTTTTGAGAAAATGTAAGCCGTTTAGGTGCGCCTTATAGTGCGGAAAATACGCTACATTAGCAATAACTCGGGTGGAAAAAATGCTGTTGCTCAGATAGCAATTGGTCAATGATGATTACATAGCTTAATAAAAAATTCTAAGATGTAAATCCACATTATAAAATGGCAGTCAAAATCAGCCTAGGTGCAGCCTAACATGGGACTATGAAAAAACTGGGCATGTCGCCCCGGGGGCGGGGTTACGTCTGCGCGTCACATCGTTCTCGTTTGGTGATGGTGCCGAGCACCAAAGCGTACCTAGAAACTGGGTGCCGAGCACCAAAGCGTACCTAGCAACTGAAGGTTTTTAGCGACAAGTTTAATACAAATCATGATGTCGATTTCTCATTGTGGGGATAATAATAGCAAATATCTTTTTGAACATTAATATCAACAGTCTCGGATAATAGTAAAAATGCCTTTATGATTAAAATATCACAGTATATGATCGCATTGAATGAATTGAAAGTCCTTCTAGACTGTTAAAATAACTTGATCGGCTAAATATTATGCATTGTATTACAGTTCATCCAGTCACCTACCTAACACATCCCTTGTGAAAAGATCCTGCGTTTTTTCTTTAATATCACTGCAGCACATATAATATTATGGACCGAAAAATACTGCATAAAAACTGCAGTTTTCCTGTAACGCATCCATTTTTGAAATTGTCACTGATAAACAGTATGGTACAGTGTAAATGAACAGTCTTAACATGAGGCAACATACTATTTTATTATATGTAATTTAAAACATACAATTTAGATAGATCGGCTATATTAGATTAGATTCAATTTCCTGGACAGTTTGTACATTCAAGAGCAGTATGTACATTTATATAATTTTTATATAAAGCAATAATTTTTTTGCTTTACTTTGTTTGCTAACTGGATAGCCCGAAAAACTTTGAAGTCTTTTCTTGCCATGACTACTTCCCTTTCATCATTTAGCATTATGCCATTGACCACTGACAGTACCTGAGCTGTGCGTTTGTTGCCAATGAGAACCTGCATGAACAATGTGACGCGCACGTAACCCCGGCCCCGGGCGAAATGGCCAGTTTTTTCATAGTCTAACATGAAGAAGTAAAAGAGTGAGAGAATTTTAAAGCACAGGTTTCATTCTATCCGATGCACTACCATAGTCTCTATCGCCTAGTGCCTGTGAACATGTAATCCCAACTTTAAACACCATACACTTCAGAAGTGCACAAACGAATGTTAACGTTGCTAATGTAAATGTAAGCCACTCGACATGTGGTATGAACTTCTGTACGTTTTTAGATGTGAAGCCAGAACTGTAGTGAAACGTATTATTCTGCTTTAAAATGTACCTTATGTAAATTATAGTATATGTCATACATGTAACAGTGCATTTTATTAGATAGACATACTACTAATGACATGAGCTACAGAAATTCTAGGAATTGGAGATGGATCATATGCATCAAAAATAATTAAGGAAGACCACAAACATTTAGTTTGTGCTACACTAATGCTACACTCTGACTGTGGTGTTTGTTTCAGGCTGGCCAGGAATCTTTCCGTTCTATTACAAGGTCTTATTACAGAGGAGCTGCTGGAGCTCTGCTAGTATATGACATAACAAGGTGAGCATGATCATTCTGGAATTAAGTTAAGGATAACTGCTGCCAAGGTGTCCCAATATTGGAGATAACTGAGGAGAATATCAAGTACAGTACTGAAAAAAAATTCTGAGTAAATAATTTGATATACAGCAGTGTGATTGTTGTCATCTGATCAATCAGTGTGTATGTGTGTGAGCATTGTCATATATATGGAGGTGCCTGCTTCACTCTACTTCATGTATAGTGAAGTCATCAATAACAGTTCCAATGAAAAAAATCACTATCCATAAACTCATGACTAATAGTATTGCTTAGTGGACCTTAAACTGTCCCAGCAACATTAAGAAAGAAAATACTCATAATTTACTCATTAAACAGTTTATTCATTATATCGGTATTGGACATTAAACTTGTATCGATCCATCCCTAGTTACAACAATATTTTTAATTACTTTTAAGCCAAAAACTGTTCTAGTTAGCAAATATGCATGATTTGCTGTCAGTCACAGTTCGACCCACTGACCACACCCACTTCAGTCATACCCAGTTTTACCCACTTGTGATGGAAAACCAAACCAGGCTGGTACCAAACTGAATTGAGTAGAGCCGGGTAGAGTAAGTGCTATAGTGGAAAAGCGTCAGTTGTGCTGAGAAGTGCCTTTTACAGATCCCGAGCACAACATGCGTGTTGGAAAAACACCACATACAACCCTGATGTCATATCATTCATCTTCTCAACAACTGACTAGAAACAGCAGCAAGCCTTAATGAGAACATGCCCCTTTTAATTCATAGTCCTTGGGCTCCTTGCATTATTAACATCATATCATCTGAAGTTGAAACCAAGGGGTTTATTTGCATACATTAAAATACTGATATAGTACTAATGAAATTGCTTTAGTTGGAGTATCAGTTTCTTATACTTCCTGTAAAGATACAGGAAAAGTAAAGTGGGCATTAGCCCATATGGAAGAAGGATTCATGCAGCCTACAGACTCTGACATGGAGTTTTGTCAGGCACCTTCCAGAGACCATGGTGATTATGATGTTGAGACAGAGGGGAGACATAAAACAAAATAAAGAATTAAATTAAATAGCATGGTTAGCACAATGCCAGTCTCCAAAAAAAAAAAACATTAAAAGAAATGTACAAGATCTGACATTAATTTGGAGTTAAAGGGACTCTTTCCACTGCGCCAGAAAATCAGCTATCCAGCCTATGAGGTCAGACTCGTATTTAACCCTCTAAGTACTTTGATCTTTGATTCTTTGATTTTTAGATCTACGGTAAATTAGAGAAATGTTTGCATGGGGTATAAATGTTTCAATCTAATTTCCAGATCATGTCATGGTGGCCATTTTGCATTTGATTGTATTCTGGAAATTAGGGCTGGGCAATTAATCGAAAACTAATTGTAATTGACATTCAGAACCTATAATCAATCAAATTTTTCCAGGTCAATTATTTCAATTAATTTCCCTTAAAAAACACTGTGTATGGAGTCACGTGTCCCCGCTCTTTTATGTTATTCCGCCGACATGTTGAGCATAGAGAGCTTAAACGCTGAGCAACAAGAGGCTCTTATACAAAAAAAAAAACCCATTTATGTTCCAATAAGTTATCATAGATAGTGTGTTTCCTTCAATTATTTTAAAATCAAGTAATGCACCCTTTATTCAAAAAAATCTCACTTGTAGTTTGTGAGCATATTCACAGTACAAAACTTGACAGTGAACTATGAGGGCTAAAAAAAAACCCAAATCGTTCATTAATCGTTATCAAGTTAAAATGTTAAATTAATCGTAAATTTAGGCCAAATCACCCAGCCTGGAGATGTTAGACATTGAGTTGACAATTGATTTGATTAACCTATTTTCATGTGTATGTTTTTTTTTTTTTTTTGTCTTTATGTTTATTTATAATGATCAGGAGAGAGGAATCCAGCAATGATACAGAAGAAAATAGTAAAATATTGCATTATCATCATACTATGTAGTAACAAAATGCACATGAGTAATGACTAATTCTTTTAGCATTCATCAGCAACATTCTGAAAATATTCTGTTTAAACTTTGTCTTGAGTTTTTTCCTTGGGTTTTTATCCCCATTTAGAATGACCAGGAAGACCAAATTAACAGTAAGACTGTAGAAAAAGTAGTTGCCTAAAACAACAAAAAAGTAGTAAATCCTATATGGCAATATTATTGAAGATATGATTGTACCATTTCCTTCTTAGTGTGGGAAAAGGTAGGTTTTCATCCTCTGATCAGTGGTGTCTACTGCACCCATGAACCCATGCTGTACCTGTCAATGCACACAATTCAATTTTATTTAACAAAAGCAAGTGTCGCTTTGCTTTGTCCTGATGTCTGCACACATGAGTTCCCATGAAGAAGACAACATAGCGAGATACTTTGTACAGTACCATGTCATGGACAAGCCAACCGTTTGCCATCCCTCATGCACACAAAATCATCTCCTTTTTCTAAGGCAACCCTTAACGCCTCGGACACCTGGGCATACCACGCTTTGTGCAGTTCACTGTCCCACACAGACCAGTGTCATTTTAGCTATGGTGATCTGTAGCTGTTATCCATATACATGGATAGCCATCAGCTGACAAACGATTATGATGGGTGGCGCATCGCTAACACTGCACCAAGCTCTTTAGGCCTAAAAAAATTAAATCTAAGTTTCCGGTTGCCGACCGACCCTGTTGATTTGTGTGCGACCCAAATTATTTTTTTGGACTTAGAAAAAAACCAAAATAATGCGAGTCTCAAATTTATTTCACAAACTTCGGTTAAAAAGAAAAGTATGTATTTTTTGAAGTAGGCCTAGCCTAAGCTGATTCCGATTTCCACGGGATGATGATCAACGTCATTCACCACGGGGGCGCTGCCAATGTGCTTCTGTTTGTATAGGAGTCTATGCTCTGTAGCTACGACGAAACAAACAATGGCGACATTGCTGGAAGTATGCGTGGTTTCCGTGAATTGCCCTTGCAAAGAGGCTTCAAAAGTTGTTAAAATTGCTTCCAAAATGTGATAATGTGAGAATGAGAATAAGACAGGCGGACAAAAAAAAACTAAAAGTCAACCAAAAAGAAAGTATGATGCGTTTGTGTTTAGGTTCATAGTTGGGGATGACGAGCGACTCGTGTGTTCTGTGTCTTAGACAACTGTCAGCAGACAGTATCAGGCCTAACATTGCGCAGACACTTGGAGACTTCACACCCAAATCACGCTGATAAGCCCATCACTTTTTTTCAAAGAAAACTCGCAGAATACCGTTAGTAGGAAAAGCAAATGGTGAAAGCTGCATTAGCGAAAGATGTGCGATGTCTCCGCTCTTTGCGAGGGAATGGGAGCTGATCATAAAGCTGTGCTGTTTCGCAGTGAAGCCAGGTGGCTCTCCCGTGGCAAGATGATGTTGCGTGTCCTTGACTTCAGGAGATACAGGTGTTTTTGGAGGAAGAGGGTGTGTGTGTGAGTGTTAATGTTTTGAATGGTAAAGTTACATCTGGTGCTGTAATGTTAATCCTACTGATTTAGAGATGGATGCTGATGTTGTTGAAGTACATCACTGTAAACCTTGGGGGGGGGGGGGGGGTGATAAAGGTCAGATGGGGCACGAAAATTCTCCGTGGGGCAACAGGCTCCTCTCTTCCTACAAGCATCTTACTTTCGGCGCCGACGCGAGTGGCAGCAATCCTAGTAGCTCCGTGTGTTTTAGTTTTTCTTTGTGTGTTTTAGTGCTTTTATGTTTACTTTCGCTCACTTCCTTACTTCGGATTGCACACTAAGGAGTGTTTTTATTCTATCCTATGGATATGGATCAGCTACATTGTTCTGGCGATAACAAACTTGTTTACACAAGGAAACAACTGCTCGCATTGCGGAAATATGCTGGCAACGTTAAAACTACCATCCCAGAGGAAGTATGGTGTTTTCACGGCTGCAGATCTGGATGCATAGTCAAGACGAGATGAAAGGAGAAGAAGTCGAGATTTAAACGTGCAGTTCCATCGATGGTGATGGGGAATGTGAACTCACTGGCAAACAAAACGGACGAACTGGCTTCCCTGGTAAGAAACCAGAAACTTTACAGAGACTGTAGCCTAATATGCCTCACGGAGACGTGGCTAACTAGCTGCATCCCAACAACTGACGTCGAGCTACCGGGCTTCAGTGTGGCTCGCTTGGACAGAGACAATAAACTTTCTGGCAAGAAGAAGGGCCGTGGACTGGTTATGTACATAAACAACAGATGGTGTAATCCCGGACATGTGACAGTTAAAGAGACTGCATGCTGTAAGGATGTGGAGTTACTAGCGGTTAGCCTTCGGCCGTACTACATGCCGAGAGAGGTTTCACACGCCATTGTTGTCTGTGTTTACGTTCCGCCACGAGCACTTCCTGACATAGCGTGTGACATCATACACTCTTCAGTCGCAACGCTACTAACTCAGAACACAGACGCTTTTATGGCGATATCTGGCGACTTCAACCACATAACACTGGATTCTACCCTGACTAATTTCTACCAGTTTGTTCATTGCCCGACTAGAAAAAACAAGACAATAGACCTCATGTATGCAAACGTGAGGGACGCATACAGCGCCACCCCCCTTCCCCCACTAGGAAAATCAGATCACAACCTCATTCATCTGCAGCCAATGTACAAACCAAAAGTACAGAGGCTACCGTTTGCCACATGCACTTTCAGGAAATGGACACCAGAAGCGGATGAGGCTTTGAGAGACTGCTTTGAGTCCACAGACTGGAGTGTACTACAGAATGGAGGAGATCTGGAGGAGGTCACACACTGCATGACTGACTATCTGAACTTCTGTATGGACGTTGTTGTTCCCACAAGAACTGTGCGCTGCTTTCCAAACAACAAACCTTGGATAACCAGCAATGTCAAGACCCTTCTAAATAGGAAGAAGATGTTGTTCAGAGAGGGGAATTAGGCAGAACTGAGGCGCGTACAGGGGGAGCTCAAAGTCAGGCTGAAAGAGGCCAAGGAGGAATACAGGAAGAAGGTGAAACATAAACTGCAGGAGAACAACATGAAGGAGGTCTGGGAAGGAATGAAGACCATCACTGGCCTGGGGAAGAAGAGCAGCTGCTCTGTGGAGGGAAACTTGGACAAAGCAAACCAGTTAAACTGCTTTTACAACAGGTTTGATGGCAGTGCTCAAGTCTCAATGGACGTGGACTGCCCAGACACTGTCTGCTTAACGGCCCAAGTCACACCTCCCCTCTCACTCTCAAGGCAACACTTACTATCGCCAGATGTACCCATCCCCCACAGGACACAGACACACCTCTCCCCCCTCCATCCCCCTCAAGGTGATAACGACCATGGTAACTCCTCTCCCCCTCAGCTCCTCCCCCCCCTCCCCCCCATCGTCACGGCAGATCAAGTCAGAGGACAGCTGAAGAAACTCCATCCCAGGAAAGCAGCCGGGCCCGACGGACTGTGTCCAAGACTGCTTAAAGCCTGTGCTGCAGAACTGGGAGAGCCACTTGAGCACATCTTCAACTGGAGTCTCCGTCTAGAGAGAGTCCCAGCACTGTGGAAGACATCATGTCTCATTCCTGTCCCCAAGAAACCACACCCAAGTGAGCTTAATGACTTCAGGCCAGTCACTCTTACATCACACCTGATGAAGACCATGGAGAGACTGGTACTGGGGATACTTAGGCCACAGGTGCGCCATGCACTAGACCCGTTACAGTTTGCTTATCAGGAGAAAGTGGGCGTCGATGATGCCATCTCATACCTCCTGCACAGGGCACACACCTGGAAAAGGAGAAAAGTGCTGTGAGAATCATGTTCTTTGACTTCTCCAGTGCTTTTAACACCATCCAACCCCCCAGACTGAGTGACAAGCTCCTGAAGATGGGTGTGGATGCCCACCTGGTATCCTGGATTGAAGACTACCTGACAGAGCGGCCACAGTTCGTCAGACTGAAGGACTGCCTCTCTGATACGGTCATCAGTAGCACCGGAGCTCCACAGGGAACAGTGCTCTCTCCAGTCCTGTTCACCCTGTACACATCTGACTTCTGCTACAACTCGGAGTCATGCCACATGCAGAAGTTTTCAGACGATACTGCAATTGTGGCTTGTATCAGGAATGGGCAGGAGGAGGAGTACAGGAGCCTGGTGGAGGACTTTGTGCAATGGTGCAAACTCAACCACCTACAACTCAACACTGCCAAGACCAAGGAGATGGTGGTGGACTTCAGGAGGTCCAAGCCCGCCCTGGTGCCAGTCACCATAGAGGGGGTTAATGTGGAGGTGGTGAAAACATACAAGTACCTGGGAATACACCTGGACGATAAACTGGACTGGTCAGTCAACACAGAAGCACTCTACAAGAAGGGGCAGAGCAGGTTGTACTTCCTGAGGAGGCTGCGGTCCTTCAACGTCTGCAGCAAGCTCCTCTGGATATTTTACCAGTCTGCTGTGGCATGCTGGGGAGGAAGCACTAAGAAGAGGGATGCTGGGCGACTAGACAGGCTGGTAAGGAAAGCTGGCTCTGTTGTGGGAGCTGAACTGGAGTGCACCACTTCAGTATCAGACAAAAGGACACTGAAAAAGCTACACAACATCCTGGACAATGACTGTCATCCACTCCACAGCACTATCATACAACAGAAGAGCTTGATCAGCTGGAGACTACGCTCCCTGACATGCACAACAGACAGACTTAGGAAGTCATTTGTACCCACGGCCATTCAACTCTACAATGCTTCACTGAAAGGAAAAAAAGAGTTTGACTTCTCTGCATAGTCTATCTGCACCTGAACCCTCCTTTTCACTTACAGGACATTTTCTACAATACTGTGTATTGTTCACACTGCCTAGGGGCCCTACTGGCTACATTAGCCCATATGCACAACCCCTCCTTTTACTGTAACTACATACTTGACCACTAACAGTAACTGTAACCTGATACTTGACCTGCATACTTGACTGATGCATGAACCTGTATATGACTCTGTTAGACTTATCCCTGCACTGACATTGAAATTTTATATTATTAGGCTATTTTTTATTTTTATCTTATTGTCCATATTCTTATATTGGAACTGTTGAGGTGCTATGCTTATTTTTTTCTGTTGTCCTCTTTTATATATGCACATATTTATTGCTAGTCAATAGACTTTTAACCTGCTGCACTACTGGACTCATTTGCACTGTTGCACTACTGGCTCATTTGCACTACTACCTTAACACACACCCCATACTGTACCACAGTACACTCATGCGCATTTCTACCCATAGTATTTGCATTCTATTCTTATTTTTAGTAATGTTGATCTAGTCATGTTGTTTTGTTGATCTGCTTCTTATCATCCTGTGTACGTTGTAGTATATGTTGTGTGTGATTTTTCTAAGCTGCTGGGACCTTGAATTTCCCCTTGGGGATCAATAAAGTATCTATCTATCTATCTATCTATCTATCTATCTATCTATTGGGAATGATCAAAAAAGTTTGAGAACCACTGATTTAGCTAGACTAACTACATTTTTGATCTCAAACCTGACCATAATTCCATTCGCTGCGGAAGGAAATAAAATAAAATATTTTTTTTTCCATGTTCCCATGGGGGGGAAAAATTAAAAATAAAAATAAAATAAATTCCCTTCCTACCCATGTCTAGAATTGTTAACAAATTGGAAACCAACATTTATTTTTTTCTAGGCCTTATTTAGAGCACAGTTCTAAAAAAGTGTGTGTTCTTAAAGTGCTTTCCTGAGCTGAAATATAAACTTAAAAAATCTCAAGGCATATTAAACAAAAAAGAAAATCTAAAAGTGCCTCAAAGGCTTCAAACTGAACATCTCGGTATGTGAACACCTGAACAGCTCAATATTTTATGGACTATCCTCACATACCTTCAGATGGCCAACTATTGTAATTTGGCCGCCTTGATCTTTGGCCTTGCATCTGAACCAGCTTGCTACACTCGCTGTAGCATCAAAATCTTCCAGACTTCATTCCTTCTATCCTTCCATGAACAAATGACTAAAAGTACTTGATGATGGGACCTACAGAAATGCAAAACTTAAAGGGATGCTTTTTTTTGGCATCCTTTGGCACTGCCAGAAAAGGCATCCCCTATTATAGCCTAGTTGTATTGTAAGTATACAACATGCAATTTGCAACAGACAATAAATAAAAATCAATACTACTGTTAAAAAAAAAAATTCCAGTGAGTGTGTGTCATCTCCATGGTTGAATGCTGTGTAAGCCATACATTGTACTGTAGTAACTGGAAGCACAGGATTCTTTTATCTGTTTATTAGACGAG
>JAGFZM010002782.1:0-14344 GCA_017657215.1 Limnothrissa miodon | reverse complement strand
ACACTAGAGGACTGGCATGCTAACTCAGCCACAGACACTAGAGGACTGGCATGCTAACTCAACCACAGACAGATGGGGGAACTGTAAAAGGAACTATAAAAGGAACTATAAGAGGAACTATAAAAGGAGCTAGAAGAGGAACTATAAAAGGGAAAAAGAGGAGGAAGAAAGAAATGAGAAGAGGTACAGAGGTAGAGGACAAGACACCCCTCATAGACACACACATACACACACACAGACACACACATACACACACTCATGCTAATTTTTATGTATACACACACACACACACACACATGCTGGATATAATTAGCAGTTCTGGTACATAAAGGACACAGAATAATCAGGGCAAAAGCACACACACACACACATATACACACACTCAAAAGTGTGTGTGAGAAAGAGAGGAAGAGAATCACATTATGTTTCGCCCTTGATCTATCAATAAAACATACTGTGTCAACTTGGTTTCTCCTTCAGTAAGTTTTTAACAAAAATGCATGTAATTTATTTATAATTCTCATTATTATCCTCATGTCAGAACGGTAACCTCTGTCAAATCCTATTTTCATCTGCATCAAAAGGTATTAAATAGTATGAAGTTATATTTGGTTATATATATATATGTGTGTTAACAGGAAAATAATTAGGCAGCCACCAAAGCTGGAAAATATAACAGTATTTACATAAGTTATTTATGCTATGCACTATAGTCCTGATTGAAGTTACCATCTCATGCTACTGGTTCTCATGTGAATGAATGCATGTAGTATCTGAAAGGCGCTGCAATGCTGGTGCCTCCTCTCTACAGGGGCCCCGAGAGCTGCAAATCTCTTTTATAAAATGTTTATAGTGGACTGGGGAATTGTGATTCCATGTGAGCTGTGGGATTGTATGTACCTGCATATGTGTGTGTGTGTGTGTGTGTGTGTGTGCGTGCACGGGTGTTTCCGCAGTGGAGTCCCTCTCTCTAAGGCACCACAGTCAGGCATCCTCAACCTGAAGCCGCTGCACCATGGAAACCTGCAGGGCGAGATGCTGAGAATCACTGATGCAGTTACCTAGCAACAGCCCGTCAGTAGAGCTGGCGATTCCGGAGACTAGCCGCTGTGGTGGAGACTGGAAATAGCACTGCTCTTTAGCGTTAATGTACTCCTCCATTTGCTGCTCATATGTGATTTTACTGTACTGTAGGTGACTTTTAAGTCAACAGCTCTTCAATCTGTAACTTCTTGTTTGTCTTTCTCATGGTTTCTTTCCTCTGACTGATCTGTAGTACTAGCACTTGTGTTATCACAGTTGCAATAATGCAGTTTAAAAAGAACAGTATTTGTGTGTGTGTGTGTGTGTGTGTTAGTGAGTGCATTTCTGAGAGACAGAGAGAGAGTGTGTGTGTGTGCATGTGTGTGTGTATGTGTAGATGTGTTTGTGTGTGTGTGCATGTGTGTGTGTATGTGTATATGTGTTTGTGTGTGTGTGCATGTGTGTGTGTATTAGTGATTGCCATTCCACGAGAGAGAAAGAAAGAGAGAGTGTGTGATTCTCCCTGAGGAGAGCTGGAATGTGTGGCTGGCCCAGCGCAGTGACGTTCATTAAAGCCGTGTCGACAGTGTGACCAGAGGGGCCTCTGAACAAGAAATATGAGTGTGCCTCCTGTTCTCCTGGTCCTATCCTCTCCTACTGTTCCCTCCATATACGCACCACTCATTCATTACTGACTCTGGTTTTTCTTTATTGTCCCCTCTCTCCCTCTCTCTCTCTCTCTGTCTCTCTCTCTCTGTCTCTCTCTCCCTCCCTCTCTCTGTCTCTTCTCTCTCACTTTCTCCCTCTCTCTCTCTCTCTCTCTCTCTCTCCTCTCTTCTCTCTCACTTTCTCCCTCTCTCTCTCTCTCCTCTCTCTCACTCTCTCTCCCACTTTCACTTTCTCTCTCACTCTCCTCTCTCTCTCTCTCTCCCTCTCTCTCCTTCTCTCTCTCTCTCCCTCTCTCTGTCTGTAGGTGGTGAGAGATCAGATCTCCCACTGCACTGTAAAGTTGAGGCAGACCACGGGCCTAATGGAGTACTGCCTGGAGGTCATCAAAGAGAACGACCCCAGCGGCTTCCTGCAGGTACTGCTCTCTCCTGTCAGCGTGTGTGTGTGTGCTTGTGTGTGTGTGTGTGTGTGTGTGTGTGTGAAACCCCCCTTTTGATGTGTTGCTTTACATCCTCATGTATGAGTTTCTCTGGCTGCCTGAGCATGCACACTAAGTGCTCTATCTCTTGCATACTAATGCACATTTTTGTGAATGTGCCCTTCGTCCTGTAATCTTTCTCTCTCTTTCTTTCTCTTTCTCTTTTTTCTTTCTCTCTCTGTCTCTCCATCCCTTCCCTCTATCCCTCTCTCCGTGTTTTTCCCTCTCTTCCTCTGTCAGATCTCAGATGCCCTGATCAGGAGGGTGCACATGACGGAGGGGCAGTGGGGGAAGGGGACGCTGACCCCGCGGATGACCAGCGACTTTGACCTGACGCTGGACAGCGGGCCCCTCCTGCAGTCCATACACCAGCTGGACTTTGTGCAGATGAAAGGTAGCTTGTGTGTGTGTATGTGTATGTATGTGTGTGTGTGTGTGCATGTGTGTGTGTGTGTGTGCATGCGTCCATGTGTGTATGTGTGTGTGTGTATGTTTGTGAGTGTGTGTGTGTGTGTGTGTGTGTGTGTGTGTGTGTGTGTGTGTGTGTGCGTGCGTGCATGTGTGTATGTGTGTCTGTGTGTGTGCATGTGTGTGTATGTGTTTCTGTATGTGTGTAGGTTTCTGTGTGTGTGTAGGTTTGTGTGTGTAACTCTCTTCTTTTTTTTCTAGTTCCGGCTGCTCCGATCCTTCAGCTGGAGGAGTGCTGCACTCAGAACAATAGTGCTACGTTGTCGTGGAAACAGCCCCCTCTCTCCACCATTGTAGTGGACGGATACATACTGGAGCTGGATGATGGAAGCGGGGGTGTTTTTAGGGTGTGTATACACACACACACAAACACACACACACATACACACACACACACACAAACACACACATGCAGCACATAAAACTCCACCTGGTAAATCTACACATATTGCACCCCACATATTGCACAACCATAGACTGAACGGCACAACATAGGGATTTAATTTACACACTCACACACCACCAGCAATTCAGACCATGGCACTGTAAGCTCACAGTGGCTGGTCTCCATGTCTGCCTGGTACAAGAGAGACCCTATATGCCTGACCAAAGGGGGACAAATCCTGCCTGCAGGTGATTTTAACTCTGTGTGCATCCCTGAGGGTCTGTGACTATTCCCCGACACAACACATCGCCCAGATGTTGGGTAGTAGCATAGGCAGGCTGTCCAAATGTGTCGACTGGCAGGTAGATCTAGGTCATGTGATTTATTCCGCCAAGTCTATTGGCTGTTTGCCAGGCAATCAAGGTGCTTGTAGCACAGCTGGCGTGTCATTCCCACTGGAGGAATGCAGATGGCGACACACTCATGTGTGTCCACATGCACACAAATTGTGAAAAGCTTTTTTTTAAATGTACACACATACTGTACACCGTCATCTGTTACCAACACTCTTTACAGTACAGAATCTTTACAGTATGTTAAAGGTGCTCTATGAGATGCAGAAGAATTTTACCGTCGGCTTGCTTTTTGCCCCTGAATACATTGTTAAGAAAACCTGGTCTCAAAAGGCTGTAATCCTAAAACAAACACTCAAACAAACCTAAACACAACAAACCATGGCCAACTAATCTACAACAAGATTGTAGAGGATCCACATTAACTCCCACCCTATCTTGTTGCCGATTGGTTTGGCGTTGTTTGTTATTTTTAAGTTTAGATCCCCCTGTCACTAGTGTGTCTGTTTAAATACACCACTCAGGTTTGAGTATTATAGCCCCTGTTTTTCTTTCAAGAACAGGTTTTTTCATAGAGTATTCACGAGGGAGAAAGCTAGCCAATCAAGGGGAGATGCCTGTGATTTCAGAAAAAAATGAAATCACGCTAAAATCCTGCCACATCTCATAGAGCTCCTTTAACTATCTCTAAAAGCTAAGAAGTTGCTAACGAATATAATTACTAAGCAATAGCAAACTCTAAACCCAAAGGATACTTGGGGAACACAGACATTGAGCATTGGCTAAGAGAGCACAAACAGACAAATGGTCTATCAGCAGCAATGAAGAAAATGGACAATATATCAGCAGCAATGAAGAAAATGGACAATATATCAGCAGCAATGAAGAAAATGGACAATATATCAGCAGCAATGAAGAAAATGGACAATATTTCCGGATTCAACTTGCTCTGTGATTCAGAGCCGCTTCAAAATTAAACAGGTCCCCCATTGGCCCATGTGTGCAAAGCTTTATGAAGATTTAGCTTAGTGCCAAACTGCTGCAAGCAGGCAAACCACCTCCACTGAAAATGGACACCTGATAATGGAAGAATGAGAGACACAGTGATGAGCAGCATATGGTGTCCTCCCTCCGTCACACCTCAACCCAAATATGCCCCTTTAGATGCCTAAAAATAGCTGCCCATATGGTCATACATAATACGCACGTGCATGAGAGCACATACACAAAAGGATTGCTTATACTAAAGTAGGAGCGTGTCCTCATGTTGCATTACATTTAACACAAATATTTTAGCAGCAAAACATAGTGACAACCTCTGATTATACCCTACTGAAGAATGTCATGGAAATGAAATCAGGTGACTCCTTCTGATATGGTCTTTTCAAGCATGTCCAAGAAACCTACACATGGTGTTAACTAAATGCACATGGAACATTGTGCATACACAGAGTCACACTGCCAAACTGTTGCCACATACACATGCAAACATGCGGACACAATACACACACACACACACGTGGTTGTGCACTGATAAGCCCATGTGCTTCTGGATATCCACACAACCACAAATACACTCTCCCTTTTGACTCTTACACTGACACACTAAAAGATATACACACCCACACACACTCCAAACGGCCCTGACTGCATGCGTAATATTCCTTCTACAGGAAGGCAGAGATGCTATTTAAACACATTGTGTGGGATGGATCTCTCCCACATGTTTTCTCTTGGTCTCTCTACCTCACGATTCTTCTCTCTTCTTTCTCCCTCTATCTCTCTCTCCCTCTGTCTCTCTCTCTCTCTCTCTCTCTCTCTCTCTCTCCCAATCACTCCCACTCTCTACTGCTCTCCTCCTCGCCCACCATCTCTTGAGTAATTATAGGCGGAGAGAGATCCTCAGAGTGTGTGTGGTTTGCAGTGGGCTGCATGTATTTTAGACATCGCTCATGTGCACGATGTGCACAAGCAAGCAAGGCATCCCGCCGTTGGGACTGAATTTATCTTAGCCCAAACCACACATTCTCAGAGGACTGTGATTTTCTGGGAATCTTTGCTGTTTCCCAGTATCTTAGTATTTTGTCAGTCTCAAGCTTTGTGAATGTCCTTAAGTTGTTCCACATCGAAGAGACCTTTAGTTATTGTGACAGATACTCTAACACTAAAATTGACTGTAATCTTGTAATCTTTAAAATCTCTGATTTTACACTCAATCCTATTCCCGAATTCCCAACAGGTGATAAAGTATCTCTTTCTATCTTTCTATCTATCTATCTATCTATCTATCTATCTATCTATGAATCAATCTATCTATCTATCTATCGACCATGTAGGGAAGTGAGGAAGGGAGAGATATGTTGATATTTTTTGTAGTGAGTGTTTGGGCCACTGAATTTTGTATTAGTTGTAGTTTTTACTGCAAGTATTTCTACACAAAGAGAACAGAGCATTACAACAATCAAAATTAACCTGTTAGATAACCTTAGCAAGATTTTGTAGGTGAACATGTTTTTTAAAATATAGTTTTGCATTACTATTCTGAGAAGGTCCTCGTTAATGAATACCCCAAGGGTTTCAGGCCACTTAGTGAGTTTTAGCAGATAAATGCTGGTACACTGTTATAAAATGCAAATTCGGGATTTGCTTTAATCCAGATAATTAAAGAAGAACTAAATTGGAGGTCAGTATTTTGTCCCAAGCCATTTGGCTGTGATTGTTGGCCAGTAAGGGGAAGGTAATCAAGAATGCTTTTAAAAGAACCACTGGCAGCTTTATTGAGCCGCGCTCAGACTGTGCAGTTTGTTCAGTCATTCAGAAACTGACTGGACACTATAGAAACGAGACACTAAATCCTGTTTTTCCCTTGTGTGTGTGTGTGTGTGTGTGTGTGTGTGTGTGTGTGTGTGTGTGCAGGAGGTATATGTGGGGACGGAGACCATCTGCACTGTGGATGGCCTACACTTTAACAGCACCTACAAGTCCCGTGTCAAAGCCTTCAATGCAAGCGGAGTTGGCCAGTATAGCAAGACTCTCGTCATGCAGACCTCTGAAGGTAAGAATGTGCATGCACACACACACACACACACACAACTAGAAACACAAACAGACTGTCAGACAGACGCACATCATAAAGAAAAAATGACAAATAAACTCACCCATAATATCAGCATACACACACACAGACACACACAGACACACACACACACATCCACAGACACACAAACACACACAGCCATCCACAGACATTTCACACTTGCACTCACATTTGCTTATATACATACATAAAAGTCTCACAGCTGTGTGCATAAATGCGCTTGCTTCTCCATTGACTGCTGCCACTGCTTGTCCACAGGGAAGCTTGAGATTGTGCAGCTGGCCTGGTAGTGCTACTTTAGAGGCATGCGACCGCAATCGCTCCATCCCCAGCTTAGAATGTAGCCGGTGCGCGCAGTGCGCAGTGCACTCCAAACAGAGTAGCAGCCCTTAGCTTGTTGCCTGGTGCTACTGGCAGGTTTGCTCGCCAGAAATCAGCCATGTCAGTTCATCAGACACTGCTGATGGCGTTCCACATCTAGCTGACTTGATCCCTAAGCTGTCACTTTGAGCTGCTGCCTCTGTTCTTTTCTCAGCAAGACTGCCCTCATGTGCGCGCCCACTTACTAAAGTGGAGGATCCGGGCACCCCACCCCAGGGCCTCGGGTTGGAGATGTCAGCCGCTGGCATCGAGCCAAATCTGATAGCTGCTGATGGAGATCTAGACTGACTTGTGCTTCACTGCAAATGAATAGCAAACCAGTCAGCAAATGATCTGAGCAGTTCTAAATCTATTTATTTTAACGATTCATGAAGCAATATTTTTTAAAATAGAGTGCTCAAGGTCTTTAGTAATTAACATGGTATACTTGAATGGAAATGGCAGACTGTAAAGTGTTATAGATAGTTGGCAATAGTTGACAAGTGTTGTACAAATTATTCCACAAGTGGTAGTGGATGTTATTACATGTTTACCAGACTGTGATGAAGTTTATATAGCCGAAGCTGTAGGAAAATGCCACTGATCTCATCCAGCTTCCCTGATGAAATCTGCTTTTTTATTTTTTTTTTCTTTCTTTCTTTTGGCTTCAATGTGTTCTGCTCTCTCTCCCTCTCTCTCTCTTTCTTTTTTTTTCTTTCAATTATTTTACTCGCTGCCCCATCCCTCTTTCCCTCTTAATCCCCCCTCCTCCGTTCCTTCCTCCTCTCCTCTCCCCCTCTCTTTGTCTCTCTCTCTCACCACCTCTTTGTTCCTCATCAGCTGGACTTCCCCCATGCGATATTAATTCACTCGCTGCAGGTATGGATAGCTCTCTCTGTCACACACACACACACACACACACACATACAGTACTCACACACACACACACACACACACTGTGTTCTCACGAAGGCCTCTACCAACTTTTTCACATTTTCACCTTTGCCATTATGTGTCGATGTGTGCATGCACCACCATCTCTCACCAGTAGGTGGCTCCCATCTTTTTGCATCCCTATCCAATAAAGCCTGTTTCTGCAGCAGTAACCTGTCCCTGACCACGACAGAATTGTATGAAAACAACAGCCCAGCGTCTCTCTCTCTCTGGCTAAGCACAATGTCTATTTCGCTGTGTATTTACCTGTGAAAAGACGAGTGATGTTGTCAAATGTTGGTGCAGATCAAGTGCCAGCTATCATGTGTTCTGGCTGTTCTGTAGGCATGCAAGCTGCCCACTCTCTGAATGACTCATGCTTTTCTATAGTCCAGATTCCCAGTGCATGGACTTTCAAAGCATTCAACAGAAAGAAATTGTGTGGGTGTGCACATGTGTGTGCATGTGTATGTGTGTTCATATGTGTATGTGTGTGTGTGTGTGTGTGTGTGTGCGTGTGTATGCATTTTGTTGTGCTCACACAAGGCCACCACCCCAGGCACTCTTTTGGCACAGTCTGACTACTGCAGTGGCTGAGAAGCTGAATACTAGTTTAGCAATGGCCAGCTACTCTGAATCCTCCAACTGACAACAAGTCTACTAAAAAGTCACAGAGTTGAACTTTGTCTATTTGTAGACAGATCTCTTCTTGTCATGCAGGGGCCCTTTCAGTAATAAAGCTGAAATTGAAACTTTTTTCTTAAATATAAAATAATATATATAAACATATTTATTTTCATAATGAAAGACAGAGGGGCTATTAGGAAGAACAGCACTGGAAATTAGACAGTAGATTAGCGTCTCCAAATGCTTAAGGATTTCGGCCACCAACATACAACAACACCAACAATATAATATTAAATAATACAGTAATAATAATATAGAAAATGTACAGAAAGTCGCTGTCTCAGACTTTCACGAAGTGCTGGCTAGTGCAAAATGAAGGTGTTTTCTGTAGGTGACCTGGTTTAAAAAAAAGCTACCACATATTAGCCCCTATCACTGCTAAAAGCATACAGAGCAAAGCTGAAAGCACAACTAATTTTCTTAGAAAACCGAGCAGCTTGAGAAAACAAAGCAACCTTACAGTAGTATAAACTGCTTAGTATACTTTGTTTACTTACTGCTCACTATGTTGTCTTCCATATCATTTATTAAGACATTAAACTCATATTTCCCTACATCACTCACAGCATATTTTAACATGTAAAATGGCGCTCCAAGTCCGCAGTGGGGCATCCGTCCCTAGCCCTGCTCAAAGCATGCACGAACACAGATCATACTGACATCTTTGATCAGATGGCCATTCATCCAGACCCATTCTGCCCAGCACAGGCCCCCCTCTGGAGAGAGGTGGATGCTCTTGGACGGCCATCCACTGGACTGTGGGAAAGGAGAATGAAAGGAGATGGGTGGAGATGGAGGCCTCAGAGGGTGGAGAGGTAGACGCTAGAATAGAAAGGGGTGAAAACAAAAAGAAAAAGAAAAAGGGGGAAGTGGTGATGCTAGTGAAAGGGGAATGACATGGCGAGAGGGAACGGATGAGTCCGAGTGGGTGCGACCAGACCTCCAGTGGGGGCCAGTGTCTGGGTGGTATGTTACTAAAACTTACAACAACAAAATCTTTTTGGGGGATTGCACTGGCTCACAAGGGCCAGTACACCCATCACAATTTTTGTTAAATTTCTGTTAACTTTCCATGAGACAACACTATAGAAATGAAACCTAAGGTCAGTTTACAGCTTGTACTGTATTAAAGTGTATATTGACTGAAAATAACCCAACATACATGTCTAATGTCTAAACATGAATACATCTCTCAGCAAACATGTCTATAGTGTGCCCAAGCTGTCAATATTTTGACATTTTTACATTACATTACATTTTACATTATTTTGAACATTATGTACTGGCTTCATCCCTATGGGCTTGAACTACACCAGAGCTGCACAGATTTCTAGTGTTTCATTTCTATATTGTCGTGTAATGAAAATATATAGCAGAACATTTGCAAAAATGTGAAGGCTCACTTTTGTTAGATATAATATTTGTTAAAAGACTGGACATTTATGCAATTCTTTCTTGTCTGTTTTGTTTGTGTTTTTGTGTTGTGTGTGTGTGTGTGTGTGTGTGTGAACAGTTGCCTGGTTTGTATTTGACCCTGCGTCGGCCCACCCGGACATCCTTCTGTCCAATGACAACCTAACAGTGACATGCAACAGCTACGACGACCGGGTGGTCATGGGCAACACAGCCTTTTCACGAGGCGTGCACTACTGGGAGATAACCATCGATCGCTATGACAACCACCCAGATCCGGCATTTGGCATCGCTCGCGGTGATGTGCTAAAAGACGTAATGTTGGGGAAGGATGACAAAGCTTGGGCCATGTATGTGGACAACAACCGCTCCTGGTTCATGCACAACAACTCACACACTAACAGGTGAGAGAACAACACACGTACACACACTCACACTCACACACACACCACTAATGTACACTCTCACAGAGTACATTTCAACATGACACACACCTTCACACATTGTACATAACAAATGTTCTAACATTACACGCTATCATCTAGGCAGTAAACAACATAAACACAGTAAGACATTTTATGAAACCTTTGTGTTTGTGTATATAGAAATACAAATAGGTATAATTTTGATCAGTCCTCTCCCATTTAATTGGCTTTTGGCTTGTTTTGTTTTTACTTACTAGAAATGTATTTTTGACAATGGATTGTGTGTTTTGTATCTGAACTCTTCATTTGTTTTTAACTGAGTGAGATGATTTTTCTGAAGCAAAGTGCCCTCATGTGTTAACAATAGAGGTGAAACCAATGTAAAAGAGAGGGGGTGGAGCTGTAATGGTTAGAGGCTGTTATGGGTGCACATATCTCTTTGTGAGCAGGCCAGGTGTTCCTTTGTCTATGCCATCCATTCTTTCATCAATACTGTTGATGTATTGACTCTTCCATTGAACCCCCCCCTCTCATCTATACTCTTTCTCCCACTCCTCCATCCCCTTCATTCCTTCCCTCTCTTCCAGGACGGATGGAGGGATCGGCAAAGGGTCGACGGTGGGGGTGCTGCTGGATTTCACCCGAGGGATCCTCATCTTCCTCCTCAATGACGAGCAGCAGGGGCCCGTGGCTTTTGAGGGAATGGAGGGACTCTACTACCCAGCCATCAGCCTTAACCGCAACGTGCAGGTGAGAAGCACACACACACACACACACTCACACACACACACACTGCACATGCACACACATGCACAAATGGTAGAGGTGCTGTTCGGAAACCTGAGAGTTGCAGGTTCGAGCCTTCTTTTTTTTTCCGTTTCTTTCTCTCATCCGCCGCACCTTCAATGACATCCTAGGGGAAACACTGGATCATCAAAATGTCCTTGCGCAAGATGCTGAGCCCTTGATTGCTCCTGGTGAGCAGGTTGGCAGGTTACATGCCACCCTTTGACCCCAGTGTGTGAGTGGGTAAATATTAGGCATACAAGGTAAAGCACCTTGAATGCATATAGGAGAAGAGAAGTGCAGCAAACACGTCAAAGATGCATACATGCATTATCTGCAAAGACAACAATATCAATTTATATTCAAAGATGCATACATGCATTATCTGCATAGACAACAATATCAGTTTTTGGAACAAAAACAAAATACTGTCACCTCAGGTGGCATTCAAACTCCCACACTCACTTTGTGAAGTGACGGTAACATTCACAGTGAAGTCATTTTCAGGGTCAAAGCATGAATTTAACAGTGCAAGTGTTAGCGATTATGCATTCTACAAGGACACCAAGCTGGACCTGTCAACTGCTTATACATAACATGAATATTTATAGCATGATGGAAACTGGTATCCTCATCAATATTCATATAGGATGCTAATAATGACTAAATACAGTTGAACACATTTTGAGCTTTTTATTCCTGTTTTCACGGTATGGCTCCATAGCACCACCAACAGGAAAAAGTGTAGTATTGCATTTCAGGAGGCCAAGGCGATTGTAAATAATATCATATTTGAAGGGTTGGAAGGATAATGTCTTGCACCCATAGACTGTATATAATAAGGGTTGCACCATGCACAAGTTTGACATAAGCACACACATTTTCTGCCCCTCAATTTCATATCACATGCAGTCACTCAGCTAAAAAACAAAAGTGGCCAATGAAAAAAAAAAAAAGAATTTGAAATAAAATTGAAATGAAAATTTACAGTAGCACTGCAAATAACTTTACAGCAAATGGCATTTCTGTACAGTGTTAGTCTTGGAAAAATCCTTGGGCAGATCTGTGGCACAAAGAGCAAACCCATCTGCCTAGGATCGTGCCAAAAAAACACTATGATCGAGTGCAATGGTGCAATGGTCCATGGTGTTTGCTGAGCATCATAAAAAATCCAAAATATAGTCTAACATTATTATGCTGTATTCTTGCCATTGGTGGTTGTCATAATGTGAAATGTTCTTGCTGCACCGTATAGTAGCAGCCTGATGATGATAATGATGATAAAGTCGAGGAGGGAGATCAGTCATGGAGGTAACATTGGAAGGGGACGAAGTTAGAGGTCCATTGCATCAGTTGAAATGCAGCTGTAAGGCTACACATAACATGTAGCCTTTCTCCTGTAGTTTGACATACACTGTATAGTGCATATACATTACTGTATATGTTATGTTATCTGTGTTATGTTCACGTTATCTTATTACACAAAAGTAAAATTCTCATAGTTTGTAGTAGGCCTAATGTAGTATTCAATTTTGGAAACCCAGTTCTCCATACCCATTCTCAATGGTTTTACCATATTTTCTCATTCGAAGTATCCTACATGTGTATATTTAGTATCCTACATGTGTCGTATATTTAAATAAATACAGTGTGTACACTACTGTACTATGTTACTTTGTTCCCTGGTCCTGCATGTCACATTATGTTCCTTTGCAAAAAGGGCAAAGGTCACTACATAGACATCACTTACAGGTTCTTATTCTGTGTAGTGTAACATACAGTAATATTATACTGTATATACAGTACATACACGAAATGTATGTAAATATTAAAGGAGTCATAGAATGTCAAACCACATTTACCTTTATTTATTTACATTTATAAATACCTATTGTTGAATTTAGGTAGCTTATGGTATCTAATGGACCATAGCAAAACTTCAACACTGCCTCGTTCTACATGTAAATTTTAAACTAGTTTTCACCGTGTTGAAACTGACCAATCTGAAAAGAGGTGCGATGACACGTAATTGCGCTAAGATACACCTCCTTCATTTAGATGTTTAGAAACGTCTCTGGTCCAGTCCCCTATTACTTCATGAATTTGCCAGGAGGTGTGGAAAATACAAATATTTTCGTTCTAAGACTTTTAAATGAGCCTGTAGACAACAATTCAAAACAGTTCTCCTGGGTCACTTTCAGATGTACAAATTTTCATACGCTATTACTGAGCAGTTTCTAATGGTCAAAAAACGTGTTCTATGATACCTTTAAGTAACAGCATCACTATATAATGCAAAGTTTGCTGAAGGTGTACATAATTTTGCTGAGGTAACATTGACCAGTAAAAGTATTCATGAATGTTGGATCAAAAGACTGTTTGGTTCCCATAGTTAATTAATTAGTGTTTTGAAAGTAGACATTGCTTTGAGAAGTGTAAACAGTGTAAACACATACATTTAAATACACCTCATTATATACACCACTAAGTTGGTTGTTTTTTTTTGTGTGTGTGTGTGTGTGTATGTATGTGCATGTGTGCCTGCGTGTGTGTGTGTGTGTGTTTTATTATATAGGTGACTCTTCACACTGGACTACCCATTCCAGACTTCTACACGCCCGGAGAGCCTGACCCCACAGGCTCCGTCTGTTAAGAGCCGTGGTGGCACCACCACACCCCCACCCACCATCTCCCTATCCTTCTGCCAGACCTCCTTAAGCTAACACACCCACAATCCCCCCCCCCCGGCACCCTCTAGTAAAGCACACTTAAGATAACACACACACACGCCCCTAGCCCTGTGTCTGCTCTCTCATCTCTCAGCTGGACTGCAACTCATCAGACACTCAAGAACTGAGGACTGACAGAGGGATGTTTTGGAAAAAGGCTTACCCTGCAAAAAACAGCTTGTGTATGTGTGTGTGTGCATACAGTAGGTGCGTGTGTGCATGTGTGTGTGTCTTGTTTGTCTCCTTGTTTGTTTGCATATATGTGCAATCATTTCCCCTTTGCTCAACAGACAGCAAGTGTGCAAGAGAGTTGCGGAACTTCCCCATCCTTGTCATATATTGTGTCATAAGCCCAAGAGTTCAGCTTGGCCCTTGTTCCATTATTAGCCTACTCCACATCAAAAGCACAGATCGGCCACCAGGTGGGGGGGAGGCAATAGAGCATGTTAGGCAAATGGCTGCAATAACTCTAGGTGGTCTCTGTGCTTCGCTATGCTCTGCTTTGCTCCTGATGTTGTAGCCACATCTCTCCTGGCTT
>JAGFZM010002780.1:0-11650 GCA_017657215.1 Limnothrissa miodon | reverse complement strand
CACCAACCATCACACAGTCTCCTGCCACACACACACACACACCACCTGTTACACACTCTCCTGCTAAGACACACTCTCCGGCCGCCATGGTTCGCTTCTCTGGAGAACGCAGCTCACTGCGACAGCCAGCAGGAAAGGTTGGACACACACACACACACACACATACACATACAGAATCACAATCAGAATCAGTTTTATTGGCCAAGTATACTTGAAAACACAAGGAATTTCACTCTGTATGTGTTTAGCTCTCTAGACAAGCAACAAGGACATCCACCAGTATACATACATACAGTGCAAAAGGTACTATGGGTACATGATGGGCATTAGGACAATAGACAATATACACAGACTACATTAAAAATTATATACAACTACACTTTTCTAAAATACTGTAAAAAGTGAGGATAATGTGCAGTTTTGGTGTAGGGGTATGCAGGATCCATGTACTGTAGTAACACTTACACACTTAGTTATACAGCCCACAGTATAACATGTGGAGCATGCTTCAGACACACACACACACACACACACACACACACTATACTCGCTCTCTCCCGCCTCCTTCCTTTCTAGAATCTGATATGCAGATATCTTTAGGAGATTCTCATTTCTGTGTATGAGTGTGTGTTTTCGGGGTCTTTCTGTTTGTGTGTGTGTGTGTGGGGGGGGGGGGGGGTGTTTGTGTGTACCTATTTATGTGTTTTATGTGTGTGTGTGTGTGTGTGTGTGTGTGTGTGTTTATTAGTGTGTATCCTGTCCGTGTCTGATCATTAAATCATCTCTATGTTCTTACTTTTCCCAGAGCCCCCTGCGGTTCAATCCCAGGTTTCCTGGTGGGCAGGGCTTGAGTTTCCATAGCAGCTGTGGTTCCCTTCCTGGAGAGGAGCAGATGAAGGCTTCAGCCCGCAGCTCAGAGAGCCCCATACTCACACACACACACGCCAGCCCCATACACACACACACACACTCCAGCCCCATACACACTCACACACACTCTAGCCCTCTACACAGCTACTCTGGGATTGAGATAACTAATGTCTAACACACACTTCCACACACACACTCGAGCCTGATACACGCTCACACACACTCTAGCCCGATAAACACACACACTCTAGTCCTCTACACAGCTACTCTGGGAGTGAGTTAACTAATGTCTAACACACACAGACACACATACTAGAATCCTTCCCATATCTACCCTTGGTCTTGTAAATACTTCAGTGCATTTCACTGCAGCCTCACCTGTATAGACATGTACAGCACACACATACACGCCCGGTAGTTGTAAAGTCATGTAGAGCACATATACACACATATACACTCTAGCCTTCACTGTAGTTGTAAGGACATGTACAGCTTAAAGAACATACACACCACACACACACACACACAATGAAGTGACCTCTGCCTTGCCCCCCCACCCCCCCTTCCCACCTGCATGCAGAGTCCTATAGAAATGTTAAACCCACTGGTCACCACATACACTTGACTTGACCAATAACACACACACACACACACACTCACACACACCACAGTCACCCCTTCTTGGCCTATAAAGCACAATTGGCTCTTCTGAAGAGCAAAACCATGGACTGGTGCTAGTAATCTTACACATACACACATACACACACATACACACACATACACACACACACACACATTTACACAGTCTTCTGCTTAACATGCAGGAAAAGAGAAGTATGGACAATGGTACAAAGTACATACCATAAAGTATGGTGTATGGAGTGTGGATTATGAATATTATGGATAATGAATAGGATGGATTATGAAGTGTGTAGTACAGACAATGTACCATGGAGTATAATTTAGTCTGCTACTAATCCTGACACTCATCTCATACAAACCCTGGCCTAACACACACACACACACACAAACATAAAACATGCATATGTACAGTATGTATGTACACACACACACTTAGACAAACACCTGTAGCTGTCTATTCTATGTTTTAGTTGTGAAGTTTGAATGTATCATCTTAATACTAATGACAGGTAACCTGAATGCTGTGTCATAGTAAACTAACACACACACATATCATACACCCATTATGACAGTTTTCAGTTAACCGGCAACATTCCAGAGTTATGACTCCCATGGGACAAGAGGGAGTTGGGATTAGTGTGTGTGTGTCCACAGGATAACATGTTTTACTTATGTATGGCACCCACACACACACATATGGCACAGGTATACACATTCCGTAGGATAAACATTCTTAACCATGTCTGTCACACTCACACTTTCTGTGGGATAACTGACATTACAAAATACACACACACACACACACAGAGAGAGAGAGAGAGAGAGAGAGAGAGAGAGACAGGTCTAGCCGCTTTTTGTTGTGACCCCTTTGAGACAGTTTCATCGCTTGCAGAAACACCTTCATTCCTCTGGAAAGACAAAATTCATTTGTGTGCGTGTGACTGTGTGTGTGTGTGTGTGTGAGAGAGAGAGAGAGAGAGAGAGAGAGAGGGTGTGTGTGTGTACATTTGTCTGTGTGTGTGTGTGTATGAAAGAGAGAGTGTGTGTGAGAGAAAGAGGGAGAGAGTGTGTGTGTGTGTGTGAGATAAAGAGAGAGAGAGAGAGAGATTGTGTATGTGTGTGTGTGTGTGTGTGTGTGTGTGTGTGAGGGTGTTGTGCATGTTTATCATTTGTAATGTCTCTAATTGACCAATGCAATGATGTTGCACTTTCAAGAGGAACAGATTCCACTTTTACTCCAGAGAGGGAAACATCCCATAATGAGCCATCTCCCCCTGCTTTCATTTATGTACGCTACAGCCATGGGGAAAAATAGTGAAAAAATATATATATGGTATTCAAGCCAAGAAAAAATAAAGTATATGCTTTTTGAATAAAATAATGTTTAACAATGAAATTGTAAGCTTGTCTGTCTGTTACATATCCATGCTTTAATATGGTATTTCTGATATAAATTCACTCTGGTTTGCTGACGTTCGGGAATAATTTCTCATCTAGGCAAGAACTCTTCCGCGTTACAACCGGACGAGCACTATGACCAACGCGTTAACCCTTTACAATTAGGGTTGGCTTCTGTGGCCAACAGCGGCGCTTTGAGTGGAATTTGTTCAAAGTTCCTGCCTTTAGTACACCACAAGAAACAAGTGGACATAACCGCAGAGGATACAGACTAACGAGGACTAACTTTATTCATGGAACGCTACCCTCTTCCTGAGGGCGTAGGAAAGCCTGCTAAGGAGTAGCCTACCTGCTTTATAGGCTACCTGAGGGATCTTCTTTCTCGGGATTGAACCGAAAGGGCGTTGTGAGTGAGTGCTCGGAATCAAGGTAAGTTCTGGGCCTTACCTTACATGTCACCTTGACTGGTTGTGGGAACACAAAACTTCTGAATGATGAAAATTACGGAAATTACGGATTTCAGTAAAGTAAGATAACTAACTACCCGGAGAGGCGGTGGGGAGAAGCTACGTTAAAGGTAGGCCTATTTGTTCCCCCAAATCAAGTTTGTCAAAACTTCGCACGCACGCACGCATTAATTAGTCATGGCGCTGGACTCGCACAGCGAGGGAGCCTTCAGGTGTCTGTCCACGACACGCATTCTTCCTTCCTTCCCAGAGAGATTTATTTGAGTTGTCTTAGCACATTTCACGCTTGTTTTACGTTTCGATCATTTTATTGTGTGCTATATAGACATATCAATAACGTTAGGCCACCTCATTAACACAGATTCATGTTGACTTTAGTGGATATCTCTTTTCAAACTTTAGGCGGTTGGAAAGTGCAGGTTACTTGTCCGTCCGAATTTACAATTGTTCGTTATTAAGCACAAGTGGTCGTAACGTTAAGGGGCTGTCGCCAAAGAGTTTTCGCAACATGTTAGCTAACTGTGTCTATGCTTATTTGTTTTACCTTTTTTATGTCTGCTTATTTGTTTTACTTTTTTTACCTGGACCACGCCTCTACAAACAAGGCTATAGTTTAACTAATCCGCCCAATACAGTGCCCTTTCTCGACAGGTGTGATCAGTACGTGTCACTGGTTTTAAAGTTAACGTTACTGAGTGGAAATTACCCAGCGTTTCATCACTGTATTTATGATCGTGTTTGACACAAGTTATTGTGGCAGCATTTACACCGTCACGGGGACAAGGAATTCCCCATGCTGCCGATCCTACCGACCCATTGCAGCTCGTGTACGGACCCAACAGGGAACAACCAGATGCTAATGTTATGTTATGTTTATGTTAACTGGGCAAAGGAGCTCATTGGCTTTTTCTCGTGAAAGGCCTGTCCAGCTGTTGTCCACGCCGTCTAGCCGACGCGACCTCCTGTCCTGAAATGGTGTCGATGTAATTCTTCCAGTGGTCGGCAGCGGTCGTCGTGGGTCTGCGGTAGAAGTTTAGGGGCCATACGGATTTATGCTAGACACTGGCCCCTAAACATCACTAATAATAGTAGGCCTAGTGCTTTTAGATAGGCGCTTAGATAGGCGGGGGACTTGTATGTCAGACTCTGCTTTTAGGTTAGTTACGTTTAAAAGTATTTTATAGACTCTTTTGGCGTCACATTGTTAACATATTTTGGGTGCCAGTTAGTTGCAATACTCTTCAGCAGTTTCGTGTGTGCGCGCGCTTGCGCATGTCTCTATCTCTATCTCTCACTCTCGCTCTCTCTCTGTTTATTATGACAGCACTTCCTCTCATTCTTGACTGTTTCCTTTGTGCCAGATCGGGACAGAGTAGGCAGACACACACACAGACTCACCCCTGTCTCTCACTTATTTCATTCATCACCGTTGCTCTGATGACATCATAGCTATTATTAATGACACACTGTCTGTCCAGGATTCTCAAGTTATTACACATTTGGAAACAAGCATTACCAATTGGGCTTTTTAACTCTAAAATACTATATATTTAATTTTTTTTTCTCAAATTTCTTATTAATTTTCAAAAAATGTCCTTTTATATGGAGCTGTGTGTGTGTGTGTTCAATCCATTTCAGTGTGTGATGTAACAGCTGGGTTTTATTTATGTATGTGTAGATATTTTCATAGCCCTGTGTGCACAATAAAGAGAACTGAAAAGTCACAAATAAATGCATGTGTGTGTGTGTTTCATGTGTTTGTGTGTGTATGTTGTGTGTGTGTGTGTTGCAGGTGGTGTGCCATGTGTTCTAGCGGGAGAGGGCTGTGTGCATCTGGTGAAGACCAAGGGGGTGGAGCCAGTCGGAGCAGGGCCAGTCGGAGAAGCGGGTCGGGCTCCCACTATGCCCTGTGTGCGTTGGGGGCAGGGCTAGTGGCACTGGGCGTGGTCATGATCATCTGGACCGTGGTCCCGCTCGAGGCGTCATCACACAATGGCACCGCCAACCCGTCCCCGCCGCAGGAGGCAGAGTCCAAGATGAAGACGTCTTCTGTGGCGTTCGTGCTGGTGGGGGCTGGAGCTGCCATGTTGCTGCTCGCACTGTTTCTGGGCTTCCGGAACAAACGCAGGACGCAACGCAGCGCTACACACACACACACTGCCGCAGACGCACAGTTCGTGGACCACGCACACAATGAAGACTCGTAAGAGACACACACAGACACACATTAAGACACACACACTGCCGCAGACACACAGTTGGTGGACCACATGCACGATGAAGACTTCTAAGTCACACACAGCAATGCACCACTGCAGACACACAGTTCATGGACCCCACACACGATGAACACGACTCGTAAGACACACACACAGACACACACACACATCTGCAGAGAAATAGTTCATGGACTACATGCACAATGCAGACTCGCAAGAGACACACACACACGTTAGTGTGTTCCCCATTGTGGACACATGCATACAAATGCAACTGGAAAGTGCCTTTTTTTTCCCTTTTGTCTCCCTGCTGTTAATGTTTGTCTGTGTGTGTGTGTGCACGTGTGTGTGTGTGCAGGTCTGACGAGCCACCTCCTAACTACACAGTGCCGAGCTATGATGAGGCAGTGGGCAGTGGCCAGTATCCCATCAGACAGAGCAACCTTCGCAACAGCACCACACATCTGCCGTCCTACGAGGACCTGGTCGCTGCCGTGGAGAACGAGACCCACGGAACCGCAGAACCCGACCCCGGGTCTGCCCCCACTCCCGCCCACGCACCCCCCACGCCCCCTGCAGCACCGCCCCAGCGCAGCTCCAGTCGAGCCAGTCGCATCCTTCGGCCACTGCGCGTGCGGCGCATCAAGTCGGAGAAGCTCCACCACAAGGACATCCGCCTGAACATCCAGCCACCACCAGCACCCGGCTCTGTCACCATCGAGCCCCTCACACCCCCACCGCAGTACGAGGACAAGCCCCTAGAGTTCTGAGTGTTGCCCCCTGGTGGTGCGGAGTGGATGCACAGGGCAGCGCTAATGGTGACGCCAGCTTCAAACACTATACAGAACGCCTGAGACCCCGGTTTTCCAGACTAATGTTTTGGGTTATAGGAATGTACAGACTCATAGCCTCACAGATACTGTTCTCCAGACTAATCTCTTGAGTTCTAGGACTGTACGAACTCATAGCCTTACAGACCCCTGTTCTCCAGACTAATCTCTTTGGGTTCTAAGACTGTACAAACTCATAGCCTGAGACCCGGTTCTCCAGACTGATCTCTTCGGTTCTAAGACTGTACGAATTTATACACACACGCACAAACGCTACTGACCACACACACTCGCTACTGACTGCACATCCACCCGACTGACCACACACACACACATACAGGTTACTGCATTGCAGTTAGCAGATACACACCACTGACTTCACTGCTGACTCTTAAACTGACCCCTCCTGAGGTTCTACTAAGGTTCTCCTGAGGTTCTCTGTGTGAGGTTCTCCTACTGTGGACAGGATTGTAAACACACCCATTGGGCCGGGCTTTACTGTGGATGTAACACACCCACTGTGTGGGGCTATATGGTGGGCAGGTCTGCAAACACACCCATAGGGCAGGGCTTTGCTGTGGGCATGGCAAATACATGTACGTGTGCCTGATGGTGTGTGGTCTCAACCAAAGATGGAAATGGCATTTAGCTTGGAGCTGCATCTCAATCTCCACTTTAATATTTGTGTATGTGATCTCTGGTATGTTTGCAGTATAGTGGTGTGTGTGTGTGTGTGTGTGTGCTCCCCCTGTTTGATTGCAGTATAATGGTGTGAGTGTGTGTGTGCGTGCATACTTTCTGGTATGATTGTAGTATAATGGTGTGTGTGTGCAGTGAATGGTACTATGCACTGTCTTATCTGTTCTATCCGTGTCTTTTATTTATTGTGCGCTCCTGCCTGAAGAGAGAGAGAGAGAGAGTGTGTGTGTGTGTGTGTTTTACTGGGCTGTGTTATTATTGTGATGTTGCTGGTTGGAGAGATGGAAATAAGGAGGGTTTGTATAAAGACAGTGTGTTTCCTCCATTGGGCCAGCAGCTAATTGGATGAAGGGTTTTATGTTGTAAATCAGATAAGTGTATTTATTTTAATCAGATTAATAATTACTGGGGAGGGGAAAAGGAGTATTTTGAATATTGTCAATAATAAAACAAGTGTGACGCATGTCCAAACTGAGAAAAGCTTTGTGTGTGTTATTGTAAAAAGCAACTAAATAGTGCCCTCCTCTGGCAGAAATCTGCAACTATTCACTGATGACTGCATCCTTGAGTCCACTTTTTCTGCCTATAGACTGAGATGTGCTCTCAAGGCCAAGAGTGGAGAGTGTGTGTGTGTGTGTGTTTGTAATATTTTCTTTAAATGTTATTATAATTTAAAGATTTAAATGGCATGGGCACAGGTTGTGCATATTGACCAGTATTTGGTGGTACACCCCTAGCCAAGGCTGTTCTAAGGTGTGAGTTTCACACTTGGAAACATTGAAATTTCAAGCAAACACACATAGTCTACATATTAAAATGATTAAAATTAATCTCTGTAGTCTTCTGCAGACTAGCCTGGTCTACATGTTAACTTTAGGTCTGGTGGGGTTCAATCCATGTCCTTGTTGTTTGAGGCCACGGAGTGTTAAAGAGTTGTATCAAGTCATAGTATATTAACTATATTAACAGGAGTCATCTACCTGAGTTACTAGGGGTTCTGCAGTGGGAGGGGGGATTCCTTAAGGAATCTTGAATTTTATTTTCCTTTAAATATTAATATAATTTAAAGCACCAAATTCTGTCCACGGCATAGAGCCCAGTATTTGGTGCTCCACCCCTGCAACCACCACCCATAGTGGCCTATTAGTCCTCCACCCAACTGTCTGTCTCTCACACCCAACCCCCATCACCACCACGCCTAATGGCTGCAAGCTTCCTGACAGATTGAGCTGTGTTCAAGTACATGAAAAGTTGAGTACTCACTCCAGAGGTTAATCAATTTCACACACTGAGGTAGACTGGCAGCCAGACAGATATAGATTTATAGACAGACAGACAGACAGCTCCTCAAAATATGTCCTAAATCATCCTGGGTCTAGAACAAAAGGGCAGACAGCCTCTGTGTGTGTGTAGCATACAGTCCATTGTGTGTGTGTGTGTGTGTGTGTGTCTGTTACTGATGGTGTTATCTAATATTGTTTTGACCGTTTACAGTAATACATTGTTAATATTGTAAATTCACTTAAATAATGATCACTTCCATAGTTAAATAATGATCTCTTCCATAGTTAACAAATAAAACAAAAGTTATTTATTGCTGTTTATAGCTATATTTATAAGGTTATTTATAGCACAAGGTATTTATGAACCTGTAAAATTAACAAGTTCTGCTTTTGTCTAAAATTATATTTTGTCTTTTTAAACACAATCGAATTAGCTAATAATTATTTAGGGAAAATATTACTTTATATACGGGACTATCTTATGACTGCAAATAAATATAAATATATAAATTATTATGTTCGTTGTTTCTGTTTCTGAAATGGGTAAACATCGAACTGCTGCAAACAGAACTATTTTGCACAAAAACATGTGGCCAGAATAGCTTGAATTGTGGAGAATCTTGTTTGGTTGACTCACTTTATATTTTGTCGGGTCTAACTTTAGGCAGTCTGCAGGGAACTCCTCCCTTACTTTCCCCTAATGCGGCGACCCAAATGATTGGTTGTGTCGGTCGCAGGCTACTGCTAACCCCACTTGGCTTGCGCTCTCGGCTCTGTTCGAATCTGTTCGGCTTGAGTTTTCGGTTTCTGCTTTTGCAGCTGCTCTGCCTGCTGAGGGAGGGACGCCAGCGCACGGAACAGCCGGCCCGGGGAGTCAGTCACATTCTTGGCCGGGATTCAATGACTGAACCAGACACAAACAAACACAGAGAGAAGAGAGGAAGGGAGGGGGAAAGGGGGCAGGCGGAGTGAGTGAGAGAGAGAGAGAGAGAGAGAGAGAGAGAGAGAGTTCAGACGCTCTAAGCGGAGTGAAAGAGACAGCCCTCAACTACTGCGCATAGATTTTTTTCAGACACGTTCGAGTACAGCGTCGGCCACGGAAGCGCCTTGAGTTAGGTTTTTCCGTAAGAAAAGTACTGATTGCTAGGCAGAGATTTTTCTTTCCAACGTTGGGCGTCTTGAATTTGTTGTGCTTGTCGGGAATGGACGGAACTCTGTCGTGTCTGTGATTACGCGACTGTTATAACACCTTAAATGGATTACGCGGCAATGTTGAACGCCTTCTCAAGTGACATGGAAATAGGCCTGCATGGTAGAGGACTTTTATAAACGTTTCTGTTTATATTTACAGGTTTGAACAGAAGCGTTTTCGTAAGTGTGTGCTTTTCTTCTGCGATAGTACGGAAAATGGAGGCTGCTTCGGTGAGCTTCCAACCGCATCCCGGACTTCAGCAAACTCTGAGGCAGTTCCACCTCAGCTCCATGAGTTCCCTGGGCGGACCGGCGGCTTTCTCGGCTCGATGGCAGCAGGACGCGCTCTTTCAGAAGGATGGGAAGAACGCCGAGGTCCTGGCCAACCTCCCGGCGCAGACTCCTCCGGTAATGTCGGGGCCCCTCTTCATTCCTTCCGACCGCTCCACTGAGAGGTGCGAGACTATCCTGGAGCGCGAGCCAATTTCGTGTTTTGTTGTCGGCGGAGAGAAACGTCTGTGCTTGCCGCAGATTCTCAACACTGTCCTACGCGATTTCTCCCTTCAGCAGATCAACTCAGTTTGCGACGACCTGCATATCTACTGTTCACGGTGCACCGCGGAGCAGCTGGAGATTCTGAAAGTCATGGGAATACTACCGTTCTCTGCCCCGTCCTGTGGCCTCATCACGCAGACGGACGCGGAGCGCCTTTGCAACGCTCTCGTCTACGGGGGATCTTACCCTCCACACGCGGACAAGGACCCGTCCTCTTCCATTGGGCTCGAGAGGACGGAAAGAAGCTTTAAAGTCTACCACGAGTGCTTCGGAAAGTGCAAGGGACTGTTCGTCCCGGAGCTGTACACGAGCCCCGGCGCCGCGTGCGTGCAGTGTCTGGACTGCAGGCTCATGTTCCCCACCCACAAGTTTGTCGTGCACAGCCACAAACGGCTGGAGAACCGAACCTGTCACTGGGGGTTCGACTCGGCCAAGTGGCGGGCTTACATCCTTCTGGACCAGGACTGCATTGACAAGGAGGAGAAGCGCGAGCTTCAACATCTCCTCAACGAGATCAAGTCGAAATATGACGTCGTTAGCAAGCACAAGACCTCGTCGTTCAGGGTGAGTTGGTCTAAAACTGACTAATAGTGATTTCTTGCCGATAATATTAGATGTAAGTTCAGCCAGTTCTCAAAAGAAGCCTTCACTTAGTCTACACTAACGAGCACACATTTGGTGCGCTTCTGCATCCTCGCACCCTCCACACACAACACACACACACACACACACACACACACTACGACTATTAGACAAGATCTGTCATCTGAGCCAATGTTGCGAATAAACTCAACCAAACGTGAAGTGCTGAGACCAGTTAGTTTAGCAGATAAAGGTTGCTAAGTTAATTGCCTCATAGAGTCCAACGGTGCACACACTGGAAGACTACACTGACTCACAGCCTTCATGGGTGCTCATCCATCAGGCTTATTTATTAAATAAATAACAACAGAACAAAGCTGACAGTTAGACTTGAACTCGCTCTTCTCTTCTGTACCGGTCAGCTGTACTCGCGGATCATCTTACATGCTCTGTACTATGATGCTGGCGCACACACACACACACACACACACACACAGACACACACACTTCTGTTCGTCTTGTCTCCCACGCTTGTGACGCTGCTGCGTCTGTCTGAGCATTTCACATTGTAGCCACACTCACACACTCATACACACACACACACTGGAACTGGAGCTGATGCCTGGCTAGGGTGCTGCTGCCAATGGCTCTGTGTTTCTACTTAAAACAATTGTGCTGTGTGTGTGTGTGTGTGTGTGTGTGTGTGAGTGAGTGTGTGCGTGTGTGTGTGCATAGGGTGTGTTGTGCTGTGTTGTGCTGTGTTGCGTTGCATGGGTTGTGTTGTGTGTTGAGGGGTGTCAAAGGCATGTGTTTGTGTGTGTCTGTGTGTGTATGCTCCTGTGTAATTGTGTGTGTTCCTGTGTGTGTGTTTATGTGTCTGCATGCTCCTGGGTTGTGTTTTGTTGTGTTCTGAG
>JAGFZM010002779.1:0-10908 GCA_017657215.1 Limnothrissa miodon | reverse complement strand
CTACCACAAACACTACTTGTGTCTTATCTACTTATCTACTTCGTCAAACTGCAGGAGCTCTACAGAACCGTGTTTCACTCTTCAATCGCTATCCCACAACAACTAAAGCTGGATTTATACTTCTGCGTCGCGTCGTCGCAGACACCATCGCAGACACCTTCGCCGACGTTTTTGATTTATACTTCTGTGGTCGATTTATAACTCTGCGCACGCGTAATTGCTACGCGTGGCAGTTCACTGCCACAACGCTAGGGGGTTATTGTGTTTAGAAAGGGTCCTTTGCGTGTGTGTTTTCCGGTCGGTGCGTTGCGAGTATTGGCTTCTGGTTCAAATCAACAGGCTGTAGCTTGCGACAAGCTACAAGCTGGCCTCATCCACAGTGTCATCTATTGTGTCAGAGGTTTGCAAGCGTTGTGGACAACACTGCAGCCCGAGTTTTTGCCCTGTCCGTCAACTAACCAGTGGGAAACGATAGCCGGAGATTCCTAGAGACTGTGGAACTTCCCAAACTGTGTCGGATGCGTTGATGGGAAGCTTTGTCTGGTTAATAAGCATAGTTATCAGGTCATTACTTTCTATGGTCAACTGTCTTTGTCAGGTGAATGGGTAGGGCCATTTATGTATGTTCAAAAATGCCGGTCTTGTACACACAACGCACTGGAAAGGCAGAGAACTGGAATTGATGTAAAGCGGACCAATCACAATCCATGACGTATGCGTCGGTCTGCGTACCGTGTCGGCGACACTTTGACGCGTAGTCAGGATTTTTTTCATGCGCACGAAAGGTGTATGCGTAGTGTTGGCGAAGGTCTGATGGGTGTTGGCGAAGGTCTGCGACGACGCAACGCAGAAGTATAAATCCAGCTTAAGTTCTTCTTGCATTTCCACATCTCTCTCGCTTCCTGTCCTTTGACCTCCACTCTGATTGGCTCATTGACAGATGATAGAGAAATAAAATACATTTACAACGCCTTTTTGTCTTTTTTACATATTACCAACACAATACATAGAACATGGCCATACATTGTTCTAACAAAATATTCATGAACTTTTTTTAACAATGACCCATTTGCATTTCTCACATAAAATAAATCAATGACAGTTTCTGCTCAATGAATTTCACCTTTTTAACGTAGTGCAATGAATGTTGCTTTTTAAAACTTATTATTAAGAATTCCATCTATCTTATTTATTTAACTTATAGCAGTATGTTTATGGTGCTATTATTTTAACTGGGTTACATTCGTATGACACAAAAGCAGACCCGTATTGTCCCGTGGCTACAGAAGTAGCTTTTCATTTGTTTTCGGTCGAGTCGTGAGAAACAGACCTACAATGTCAATATTACCACATCTCACTAATCTCATTCAAAGAAAAATAATTTACTTTCTCATTTATATTGCCACTAGTTGCCACTCCATTTAGCTAGACGGCATATTGGAGTTTTGAATAGCGAAGGCTACCATAGCTGTAATACAGCAGGGCTGCCAACTCACACGCATTGAGCGTGAGACACACGCTTTTGACTGTCTTCACACACGCACACGCCATACTTCCGATGTCACACGCCGAAAATTAATTTTATCTATCTGATCTATGCATCAGCTGAAACACTTCCTGCGACTGATCGATTACACACGCCGAACAGGCAGAGATATTTCTTATAGCCTGCAGAGTGCTCCCCTAACGTAAGTGGCGCACCACTCGTGAGCTGAAGCTGATATCAGAGGCAGGATCAGATGCTCCAGTTTGACAAGGTGGAAAAGCCCGCAGGTGCAAGCGTGTTGAAGATCTCTCAAACAAGGACGTATACAGGCCAATGTGCTGCGTATTTATACTTAATGAACTTAAAATACGGTTTCTTAATTGATTTTAGCCTCTGTGTTCTCATATAATGAGGACAGCTTTAGCTGAGCTGAGCTCATCACAGGTCAGTATACAGAAGTAGTCTACTTTGGTAGCTTGTTGCTCTAGTTAGATGTTAAAGACTTCTGAACGAGATGTAGACTACTATGTAGCCTATAAAAGAATAGTAGTCTATTGTAAAAGAGCGGTGCAGTTAATGTTAATATTGACTTTTCAAGACAAGTAGCGAAGTTGCATGGTGAGTTGCAGGAATGTCGCTAAGAACTTAACTTTACGTTGTAGGCTACACTATTTAGTGACATGACCAGGTTAATGAAAGTATTTTCTTTGAGAGGGTGTTTCTTTGGTGGCCCTTAACAAAACTAAGACAAGAAACAACTTTCTGACATCAAGACCTAAAGATGGCTGACTTGGAGCCATGCTACCCATAGGAGCCTTCACCCAAAATTAAGGCTGCCAAGAAGGCCAGTCACGTACAACAAACATCATATATGACACATGCACAGTTTGTGGACATACAGCACTGTTAATTTTCTGTTTTTAAATGTTCTGTCAAAAGCATCAAAAAATGTGAATGCTTCCAAACATTATTTCAGGACAGCACTTATAACAATGTAATGATGCCTTTTAGTAGAGAGAAGTGAAGTAAACAAAGCAGCCATTACACTGTAACAGCAAACCGCAAACAAAATCTATGAAAAATTATATATGTAGACAGACAAGAACTCTTGTAACATAATCCCACATTTCAGCCATTTAGAGTAATCATACTAAATGTTAAATATGTTTAATTAAGAAATTTGAGGTTCAAGGCTAATGAGTCACCACACTGCACTTACAGAACATTATACCCTGCTCTGCAACGTCACTTGTTTGGAAGACTTTGAAAAATTCACACCAGTGAGAGCTAGCCTTAGGGTCACTGTCACAGCTGTTTTACCTGCATGTTTCCTCCAACACATAAAGACCCCGACCACAGCTCCAATCAGGCCAACAAGCGCAGCCACCAGTGCGAAAGACACTATGGATGTAGTGACTGAGTCCCATTGGTGCACTGCCAAAAGAAGGAAATGAGGAATGTAAAACACCTGGACAATGTTAATTTACTATATAAAGCGCTGCCATCCACTCATAAAGCTGTTAAAAGGGACACTGAATATGCCAACATGACCGAATATTTTATTTCTGAAAACCCAAATGTATAGATACCCAGATCAATATCCAGTTTGTTGTCCAGGCTGAGGTGCTCAGCTGTGCAGGTGTAGTGGTGCTGCTGTAGCGCCTCAGCTCTGACCTCCAGGCTCTTCCTCATCTGGTACGTCTCATCTCCATTAGGTAGCAGCTCCCCCCCAGAGATCTGGTGCTCAGACACAGGCTGGCCATCTCTCAGCAGGGTCAGGTTGATGTGACGGGGGTAGAAACCAGTGGCCAGACAAGACAACAGATCCCCAGTGGAGCCTTCAAGCTTCTTCTGAAAGAGTCTGACCCTAGGTTTTACTGTAATATTGGAGGGAAAAAATGCTGTTAAAGACAACTGGTAATACACTCATGGGCATCCTTGTTTTGTACATTTTTTAATATAAAACACAAGGAAGAGCAGGTACAAAGGTACAGACTTTCTGTACTTATACATATAAAATTAGAGATACGTAAAATAAAATGTTGGTAAAAGCGTAAGTTCAGACTCGTCTTTCTTAGTCAAATAAATTGCTCTAAAATGAAGACTATGAAGACTCATTTTTCCTGGTAGTTATAGGCAACTGGACTTCTTTTAGGATGATAAGGGGTGTGGTCTACAGTTCATACCTACAGGCCAGGAGATATAAAACATCCAATATTCCCATCTCCAGTTAGAACTGATATTTTTCTGTTAGAACTGATACTTTCTGGATATAAAGTGAAACGTCTTCAAGCTAAAAAAAGAAGTAAAATTGCTTATAACACTGTGACTTTACAGTTAAGTCTCTTTATTGTCAATTTCGCTACATACACAGGATATACAGAGGAATCGTAATTACGTGTCTAGCTATCCCACATTGATGCACAGGGTCGGGAGAGCCAGAGATAGCTGCGTCTACATGCACCGCCTGCTTATGGCATTCACCAAATCACACACACACATTCTCACACACCAGTGCAGGGGGCTATACCATGCAAGGCTCCAGCCTTCCACCAGGAGCAAAAATACTGTTACTTCCCATCTCTAAGGTAGAGTTATGATCCTGGCTGTTGCTTGAACAAGGCAGTTAACCCTAAGTTGTCCTTCCACTGGCCCTGAACTAAAAATCATAATGGATAAAGGCCTGCCAAATACGTAAATTGAATGTAAATTTAATTTTTTAAAGGCTAGAGATGCTGTATCACTTGAGTCAAAGGTCGTGTACCTTTTTTAAGAACACGTTTCCTGTCATGTGCCAGGTATTTACGGAGTAAACTGATGCAGTGGGGGTGGAAAAAGTTCTTTAACTTAAAATGGAAATTGTCGGGCAATAAAGTTGTGTCCACTCTCTGTGGCCACACTCGATCCGTATGAAAAGTGTTATGCTGTGGATTGTAGTAGCGAACATCACCTTCTCCATTGAAAGCTTCTTTACTCATGTGACCCCCTGGATGATTATTATCCAACAGCTCACATCCAAAAGCTCGTTGAAACACATAAATATCTAGGGGGAAAACAAGATGCTGTCAAATATATATATATTTTTGTGAGCAAATGAAAAATTGAATGGAATTGAATAACAAAATAACATTGTTTATTCAAAATAAGCCCCATATACTGTAAGTGTCTTAGTCATCAGTGTCAACATGAGAACAAACTTACTTTTTGTGTAGTTCAGGTAGTCTCGCAGAAAAGCTGCGCTGTCCCTCATATGGCTGTCCCTCATATCCATATCCAATAAAATCGAACTTCATACCTGACTCTTCTGGTGGGATCTCAGAGATGTTTGCTCCTCTGTATAGAGACTTGTCATCTAGGTTATAATAACCAATCTGAATGTCATCCAGCATGACCACCGCACTGAATTCTGGGAACGGAGTGTTGCCTCTGATGTAGGTAACCAAACATCCACAGGGAGTGAGAGTCTAATGCAAAACAGGATGAATGGTGATGTCAGTAAAGAGCAGCAGCCTAGAATCAGAACCAGCCATAGATAAAGATTTACTCTACCGCACTGATCAGAACCATACGGCGAAGACTACAGTAGGCCTATGTAGGTCAGGATTGAGCCCAGAATGTTTTCTAAGGACAATGGATGAGGGAGTTTATCACAACCCCGACCAAGCAGCTGCACCCTGCTATTTTTATAACAATACTATAAGGATTAGTCTATGATCACCAATTGAAACAATAAGGAAATATAGTTTTATTTATTTTAAAAAAGTATAGTTTTATTTATATAGTTATATAAAATCAAATAAAAAAAATAAAACTATACTTTTTACATTTTATTTTATTTTATTTTATAAAATATAAAATCTAAGGTGATAATGAAGGTGAGCATGGCACAGAGACGGAGACGGTGCCTTCTCTGTAAATTACGCGAACGGGCAGTAGATTTGTTAATGACAATCATGTCCCCTACAGTGTCCTTAAAAAGATGGATCACCTGCTGTCTATGAATAATTTAGGGCATTGGTCATGTGGTTTGTAGGCCTTGTTTGTAATTTAAGTAGCCAGCTTTTATTTTGCAATCTGTTTGACAGATTCTCTGCTTCTTCTTTCATTATTGCTGCGCTGTTTCCCACACTACTTTCCCCACAGTAGACTCACAATAACAGCTGTGAACTGAAAGCTATCTTAGCTGCAATATTGATGCACATTAAAGCAGATGTTTTCTCAGGTCTATTGTTACAGGATGTGGGTTTTGTATATGTCAGATGGATGATGGGTAATGTAGGCAGAAGGGACAGAGACAGCATGGGTCAGCACAGCACTGAGAATAGTTCTCTTTATTTTCCATGTCCATTGTTTATTCTGTTGTAAATCAAAGAAGTCATAAATTGCCACCATTTTCACAAGAACGAACCAAGCATCATTTCTAGAAGAGGGATCTGTCAGAAGAACGTGTTTAATGTAGCACTGTCAGGAGTCCTGTCACTGGAGCTAATATATGCAAGCTCCCCTGCGTTGCGCTAGCAGGAAAGACAACACTATGCTTACCTGGTTAAACCTGCTCAGGTGGGTTTATTTTTCCTCTGAGATCTGAATGAAGGTGATGACCAAATATAATATAAAGGCCTCACTGGGTATCCAATATAGATTTGATTTGTTAAACACTAGGTTCAAGGCTACTACGTGCTTTCAGTAGGAAAAAAAAAGAACAGTACAGACCAAATTGTGGACTACTGTTTTTTATTAAAGGTATCATAGAACATGTTTTTTGACCATCAGACATTGTTCTTTGTGGCTCAATAAAAGCGTATGCAAATTTGTGTGTCTGAAAGTGACCCCGGAGCACTGCTAAAGGATTTTATTCAGGCTCATTTAAAAGGACTTGGCAAATTCAACCTAGCAAGAGGGTTGGACCAGAGACAGTTCCAAACAATCTTTGACTGCATTTTTATATGGTGCTTTTCTACTCCTAGTGCTTTATATCCCATGACTCCCATTCACCCACACACACAGACGGTGGAGAATCTATCAGAAGATTAGTGTACCTTTCAGTCGCTGTGTGTGTGTGAGAGAGAATGTGAAAGAGTTGAGCGAGTGCTTTTCTCTGTGGGTGTTGTGATAGTAGTCATCACCCACTCAAAGGGACAGTCAGACCACTTTGATGGGGTCAGGCAAAATGGTGGTTAAGCCTTCAACCCTCCGGTTGCTGAATGGCACCTTTACCACCTGCTGCACCACCACCTGAGCAAGCACACTATGCACATACATTAGTCTTCATTACATTTCTCTCAAAAGTTTCCCTTTTTTTAACGGACTCTAGCTCTGGTGCATTAACCCAACCAAGTTATCCAAGTCATTCAAACTCTTCTTATGTAAACCAAGCAATACAGTCAATTAAAACAAAGCAACAGAGACCAGATGAAGTTCCTTAAAATCATTGAAATCAAAACACCGCCTTACCTGATTTCACAGACGGGACTGCTTGGAATAAACAGCAAAGAAACAAGAGCTTTGACATGATGACACAAGAGTTGTTTTCCCCCCCCGTCTCACTAGCTTTATTTGTTGTCCTTTAAAAAAAAAAAAAAAAAAAAAAACACCCTTTACCTCCTTATGCACAGTAATTAAGAAATAAGCCCTGAAACATATAGCACAGCTGAGGAGTGCCCAACAATACCAGAGATGAATTCACGAGTTCAAGTTAAAAAAAAAAAAAAAAATTCTTAGAACTTCATCTTGTGTAACCAGTTTACACTCTGTGCTCATATGGACATTCCTTAAAGGGATAGTTCGGTTTTTAACACATTGAGCCCCTTTCACAGGTTGTCTAAAATGAAATAAAGTGGTTGACACCAAAATCTTGATGATTGCTCCCATCTCAGCTATTAGGGAAATATAGAATCGCCTCTGCCTGCCTTTAAAATGGCTAGCAAAGGGCATGTGTTGTTTCTATCCTTTGAAGACTGGTTTTAAAAAAGTGCTACTCATGGAGTGATTAGTGACATTTGGTGATGTTCCAACCCAAGTATTGTAGCAAAATACAGTTTCTGTCATGTTTTATTTGCCATTTTGTAAGTCCCAAAGGGATCCATTTGCTCCTTCATATAAACAAAGTGCCAAATAAACATGACAGAAGCTTTATTTCACTACGATACACGTTTTGGAACATCATTGAGCACCACTAACCACTTGGTGACTTGCACTTTTTTAAAACCAGTGTTTTAAGGATAGAAACACCACATGCCCATTGCTAGCCATTTTGAAGGGAGGCAGAGGCGATTCTACATTTCCCAAATAGCCGAGACAGAAGCAATCGTCAAAATTTTGATGTCAACCACTTTATTGCATTTTAGACAGCCTGTGAAAGGGGCTCAATGTGTTAAAAACCAAACTATCCCTTAAGACATTCCCTGTGTGTGACAAGGCCAAGTGAACCAATTTTAGATATGGTTACTGTAGAACCAACCTCTTCACCAAATTGGAACCAAGCTAAACCCTTAGGTACACACAGGACGGTAGTCTGAGAGACAATTTAGAAGCATGAGGACTCAGTCTGTACAAAAACATTTATTATTGGTCATTCTTTTACTTAATCAGCATGCAGTCACAGGACACATATGCACTCAGATCAATGGGCCCATGTGGTGAAACAGAACATACAAAAAGCGTTTCTCTGACTCATGGGGTGGATTGGTACCCTGACCTTCATTGATGGCTTCCCTGGAAGTCAACACCAAGCATTTTATACCACAAATCCAAAGAAAATTAAATAAACAAAAACTAAGCAAGCCACACAACCTAAGGGGGAAGTGCCACCAGGAGCCGGGACCCAATTCCCCATCTCTGCCCCTAAACAGTCAGTAGGCAGAAATCTGGTCATGTGCAGTGAAGGCCCATGACAAACAATTACTACCCAACAAAATAAACAAAAACATGACAGGAGCAAACAGCACAAACTCACCAACTCGCACTCATGCACCCACACACGCCCAAGCACCCACAGATGTAGCTGAAGCAGTTAGCATGTAGCTCCCTGCTAGCGACACACCAACACCAGCAGCCAGGAACAGACATGCAGACACAATGTGGTGGATGAGAGCTGCCGCACACTCACACCATGGAGGCAGAACAGCAACAGCACTGGAATAATCACAGCACCAAACGATGGCCAAGATGAAGTGCCTGAAAGGCCCTGGAATAGTGTTCTGTGAGGATACTGCAATACATAACAATGTTACGTTGACAAGTTTTGTTAATGAGCACCAGAAAAAAAGCACCTAAACATAGCAGGCCGATTACCTTAGTTGTTGATACACCAATGCAGCGGCAAGAAAAAAAATCATTGCAGCCCCATGTCACTGCAACTAAATGAACAACTTTTCAGTACTGCAGATCAAACACAAATTAGTCGATCACCAGAGGCATACCTACCTTTACTGCCAATGGAAAGGCACAATTGGAGGAAACTACGGGAAGATGCAGGGTAGCTCTAGACAAAAGCAGACCCTTGGCCTAAATGGTTGCAGGACTATTTATGGAGCCCAGCTGCCAATTTCCCAATTAAGGGAAAAGGGGCGTGGCCATGTCAAGATTGCAACAGCAGCACTGACTCTGGGGAGACTCTTCCTGCTGAAAAAGGCCAATCTGAACAGAGGCCCGACTTAATGTAAACCTTGATTTTTTTTTTTTTTTTTTTTTTTGAAATTATGAGTATTACTACTTGCAACTTGAGATTTGAGATTTTGTTTTTGTGACGTCAGATTCAAGGATTCAAGAAGTCACATGCAGCCACATGCAGTTGCTGCATATAAAAAAAGCAATGTAATTGCACCTGTCAGCCTATTTTGGGCACAAAATGTTCTCCTTATTCATTGTGTTTGTAGATTTGGAGCCAGGGGAAACAGTCCTGCCTGTAGTGATCCCTGCTGTGTTTGGAGTTCCACTGCTATACTGTATAGTTGGCACTATAATCATGTCCTGCAGAAGAGGCAGGTAAGACATCAGGACACGGAATGCTGACAGTCAGTGGCATGATGAAAGAAAAACGTGTCAAGTTCAGAAATTAATATGTGAAATACGTTTCAACCCATCAAACTAATGCTAATTTTTTTGTAGGGACTATTTTGTCCTCCCTAAATATTGGTCGGTACTTGTCCCTATGGTCCCTATACAAACTTACGCCATTGCCGTCAACTCCTTTTCCAGTTTTGTGTTTACAGAATATTCTTTTTCAATCAGGTTATGCACTTATACAACGTGCAGCCTAATTTCTAGTTTAAAACTCACTGTGGATCTGGAGTCATCACATGCATTTCCAGTTTCGGGACATTACAGGCCTTAAAATTTAAGATAAATTGGAGCTTTAAACTCTTACCTTTTTTTTTCTAGAATTGCTGCAACTATAATTCTTCTAAGAGGTTTTTTAGCTCTGCAGTTATATTCATTTAATTACAGTACTCTTCACCTCCACTGGAGGGCGAAGTTACTGATAATTTTGGTGAACAGCCCGCATAGTCATGACACAGAATTTTTAATGGAAGGAGCAAATCCCACACAGAAATTGCTCCTCCTGATGTTTTCCTGCGTCTACGTCTGGTGTGTAATTGCCCTCTAGGGGTGCTCACGAGCGAGTCCAGAATGAATGGGGGCCTCTGGAGCTGCACCCTCAAATTCCTTAATTTCTTCTTATGTACTTTGTAAATTAGATTAATCTTATAGTATGTTAAAACTAAAATTGAAAATCTACCCAAATGGAACATAGTCCATATTTTTATTCTCGTCTAATTACTTTAAAATACGACTTTTGTGAAAGTCAGACATTGTCCTTCATTGGTTTATAGACCAATATTTGACTGCTGATTTATTTCAAATTTTACATACACTCCGTAACAATCTTTCTGAAACCACAATAATATTTGGATTTTGTTGACCATATGCAAGAACCATGTAATTTGGCTCCATAAATGTCCATTGATTTTGACCTTGATCACCTCATAGCTGAACTGCAGCTAAATTTGGTATAATGGGAGTTTAATAATGAGAGTGGAGGGGCTTTGAGTAAACAAGCTGTGGTGGTAAGTCATTATTTTGGGGATGACTCATTTCTGTTATTTTCCACTTCTGATGGCTTTCTGACCGCTGTGTTTCAGGGCTCGGGCCTCCAGCTCAGAGTAAGTGTTTGCATCTGACCCCAGAGTCTGTCTGGACTGACTGGTCCTCAATGCTCAGATAACACAATTCACAATGCAATGCACTTACATATACAGCTACACATACAAGTGAAGACGTAGCTTCTGTTGTTTTTCCATTGTTTCTCTATGGCCAGATGTCACATCTTGTTCCTAAATTTGGAGATTTAGTTTTTTATTGGTTCTCTTGTTTGGCAATGAGGACCACACTCACCTTTGTATGAAAAAAATAAGAAAGTA
>JAGFZM010002778.1:35758-47204 GCA_017657215.1 Limnothrissa miodon | reverse complement strand
GTGAAATGCCACAGGACAGACAGCAGTTTTAGTGGCTACAGCGCCCCGGTTATCACCACACATCCTGACGGGAGCTGGTCTTACTCCAAATCTACACAGCAGTATGACGTGTGTTTTAGCTCAGACACACTGAAGAGTGATGTAGTAGTCTTCCCTGCGCCATTTTCTTCCGCTGACGCGGAGCTCATCAGTATTAACGAAGGGGATACATTAAGTCGAACTCAAACACTACCCAACAGAGAAAAGGTAGGCATTGTTTTTGACATTGGTGAACATTTTATTTGGTTTAAGCGTGTGTGAAAGTGGGTTATAACTTTTCTGTACAAATGGATGTCTACATAGTATGTCCTGAATACTTCTACCGACCACTTTAATAGGTAGGCCTACATCTTGCTAGAAACGTTTACATATTTGAGGTGGCGGGTAAGTGTTTTGCCTTCAGAACTTCCTTAATTCTGCCTTAATACAACAAACAAGAAATTGTATCCCACATTCCTTGGTTGTAAGGGGTGGATATCTGAGTTACAGTTGTCTTTCAATTATCTCGTCATGTCATATCAGGTGATTGTAGCTAAATTATGTGAAATAGCTAATTAGCTATTTGTGTTAACAAGACACATGCTCTGTGTGTTCGCTGAAAAGACATCAGGTGTGTAATCCACAATTTGGTTATGCAGAGAATAGAAAACCGGAGTTGGGTGGTAGCTGTCCATGGTGCTATAGTGATACAAAGTACATTTGACTAGTCGGTGGGATGTCGAATGTTTCCAGATGAGCACTGAATATTGAATTGTGAATTATGATCAATATAATTATACCATAAATTCCCCAGGAAAATGGGCTGTAATAACATGAAATACCTTAATTGGCACTCAGTTGTATCTTTCACTCTGGTTATTATGTTCCCTTGTTGTCACACTCGGACATTGTCAATCAGTTTTGAAATTTGTCCACACGGTGTCACTAGCGATCTACGGAGTATTTTTTTTGTTTTTCGTGGCTCCGCCTTACGAGGGAGGTGGACTCCGGATCCGGCAGAGGTCTTTGTTCCAGAGATCAGTGTAACTGCGATGTGGATACAGCTTAATATGCTTCGTAAATATTTTCTATTGCGATGAGGTTAAACACAGTTCTATGTGAGAGAATTTACCATTGATTGATTATGGCGCATACATTGGATTACTACTCTGTGTGTTTTTCTTTGCTCGGTCTCTGGAGTATGACGGCAGGACAATTAGTGTATACTGTTTCGGAGGAGACAAGCCCAGGAATTACCATCGGGAATCTTGCAAAAGATTTGAATCTTAATGTACAAGATCTCGAGCGTCGAGGGTTTCAGATAGTGGATGGACCCAACAAGAGGTACTTTGATTTAAACGGAAAAACTGGTACTGTCCACGTTCGGGAGAGAATAGACAGAGAAGAGCTATGTGGACGGAGTTCTAAATGCTCTTTAGAATTGGAAGCCATAGTTAAGTCGCCACTAAATATGTATCGATTTGAAGTGAATGTTCTGGATATTAATGATAATGCACCCACATTTCGCTCATCCACGAGTCAGGTGAATATTTCCGAATCGGCTTTTCCAGGTGAGAGATTTTCCTTGCCTATAGCATACGATGCAGACGTGGCCAGTAACACGGTGAAAAGCTATAAGCTGAACCAGAATGAATACTTCTCCGTCGATGTGCATAGCGGAGGAGACACACTGTCTGCTGAACTAGTACTACAAAAGCCATTAGATCGAGAGAAACTTGCTGTTATTCCCATAATTCTCACGGCATTAGATGGAGGAAAGCCCCCGCGATCTGGAACAATTAAAATCGCAGTTAACGCCATTGATGTGAATGATAACATACCAGTTTTTAGTAAATCCCTCTATAAAGCACACATTCAGGAGAACGCGCTGTCCGGTGCGTCTATTGTGACTGTAGAGGCTAATGATTTAGACGAAGGCATTAATGGCGAAATCATATACTCAATTGTAAACCAGGACAATTCAGGTAAAGTAAATGTTTTTACCATTAATCCAGTTACGGGCGAAATCACAGTAACAGGAGAGTTAGATCATGAAGCCAGTGCTGCAATTGAGATTCGCGTGCGGGCAACTGACAGAGGACAAAATCCACGTGCTGCTTTCTGTAAAGTGCTGGTTGAGGTACTAGACGTAAATGACAATGTCCCTGAAATATCTGTGACATCGTTAGAAAATGTAATCCAGGAGGATTCTCCTGTGGGCACAATGGTTGGACTGATAACCGTAAAAGATGGAGATGCTGGAAAAAATGGTGCCGTGAATCTAAAGATAATAGGCTCAGTTCCCTTTAAGATTGAAAATACTTACAAAAATAAATACTCGTTAATGGTTGACGGGCCACTGGATAGAGAGAAAACCCCTGAGTATAAAGTCACTATACAAGCAACTGACGAGGGGACGCCTCCTCTATCCAGTACCACTGTCATTACTGTAAGTGTTTCTGATGTTAATGACAATGCACCGCATTTTCTTGAATCCATCATAAATATTTATGTTAAAGAGAACAGTCCTGTTGGCTCTGTACTTTACACTTTGTCAGCGTTTGATCCAGATGTAGATGACAATGCCAAGATTATATATTCATTGGCTGATAATTCATTGAAAGGAACAACCCTTGCAGTTAATATTAACTCAGTCACTGGAGACATACATGCTTTGCAATCCTTTAACTTTGAGGAAATGAAAACCTTTCAGTTTCAAGTTCAGGCCACTGACTGTGGTGTGCCTCCTCTGAGGGGCAACGCCACTGTTAATGTTTTTATTTTAGATGAGAATGACAATTCTCCAGCTATCCTTCCTCCCTATTCAGAACATGGCTCCATTAACAGCGAGAACATTCCCTACTCTGCCGAAGCAGGATTCTTTGTGGCTAAAATACGGGCTGTAGATGCAGACTTTGGATATAATGCGCTTCTTTCTTATCACATCTCTGAACCCAAAGGAAATAATCTCTTTCGTATTGGGACGAGCAATGGTGAAATCAGAACAAAGAGGCGAATGAGTGATAATGATCTGAAAACTCATCCTCTCCTCATTTTGGTTTCTGATAACGGAGAGCCTGCTTTGTCCGCTACTGTTTCTATAGATGTAGTTGTTGTGGAAAGCACGGGAGAACTTCAAACTCAGTTTAGGCATATTCCTGTAAAGGATGATTCATTTTCGGATTTAAACTTATACCTGCTCATCGCCATTGCCTCTGTATCAGTTATTTTTCTACTGAGCCTCATCAGCCTGATAGCTGTAAAATGCCACAGGACAGACAACAGTTTCAGTGGCTACAGCGCCCCAGTTATTACCACACACCCTGATGGGAGCTGGTCTTACTCCAAATCTACACAGCAATATGACGTGTGTTTTAGCTCAGACACATTGAAGAGTGATGTAGTAGTCTTTCCCACACCGTTTCCACCTGCTGATGCGGAGCTCATTAGTATCAATGGAGGGGACACATTCACGAGGACACAAACCCTCCCAAGCACAGAGAAGGTAAGAACATGCTCTTTGTTTTTGGTTGCAATAATTGGAAAGTGTGAGTAAGACGTTTCAAATTCACGTATTCCCTTGAAATTGGAGGTGGCGGGTGCTTTTTCTTTTTATTGCGCTAAAGTGCAGCTCTCCATGGTGCTGATGTTCTATCAACCTCGAGGTGATTGTAACGAGATCTCAAAAACTTCAGCCGAATTGGCTTATACTTTATTGCAAACAGTTATGAGTTCTGCTCATTAATAGATGACAGAAAATGGCAATGCAGTTATAGTTTGTGCATATACTGCATTGTGTGCAATGCAGTGTGTGTTTTACATATATCATAGATCAGTGTTTTACATACATATATCTATATCTTCAACATTTTACCCAAGAAAACTATACAGTTTGATTACTTATCCTGCAATGTTTCAAAGGGCAGTCTATTTATTTGCCCCTCAAAAACGCCCAGGGCTGAGCAAAGAAAAGTTTTCTACCCAGAGTGTAGGACAATCTTGAATAGATATTGATGGCTGATGTGAAAAATGCAATATATTTGGAACATCTTAGAATCACTTGTATACTTATCTTTTCTCAGCCACATGGTGTCACTAGCGATCCGCGGATTGTATCTGTAGCTCGGAATTATGAAGCTCCTCCTTGATCTGCACAGGGTGTGTGACATCGGAGATGTCTTTGTTCAGTAAGGAATATGGCGACTCGACGGTGGCTGTCGCAAATACGCTGAAAATGTGCATTTAGAAATGCGAAACTTTATAAACATCCACATCAAACTACGGTGAAGACGGAATATGGCTTTGCGATCTATTGTGTGGATTTCTGTATTCATTTGGTTTCGGAGCATTGTGCGGGGACAGGTTGTGTATTCTGTTTCAGAGGAGACAAATACCGGCAGCGCAGTTGGAAATCTCGCAAAGGATTTGAACCTGGATGTCAATGAACTAGAATCCCGTGGATTTGAGATAGTCTCTGGGCCTAATAAGAGGTATTTTGATGTGAATGTGAAAACTGGAGTTCTTCATGTGAAAGACAGAATTGATAGGGAAGAGTTATGTGCACGAAGCTTGAAATGCTCACTAGAACTGGAAGCCATTCTCAATTCACCACTGAATATGTACCGCTTCGAGGTAAACATTTTAGACATCAATGATAATGCACCATCTTTTCGCTCACCGTCTATGTCCATCAACATCTCAGAGTTAGTTATTCCAGGGCAGAGGTTTACTTTACCTCGTGCCCATGATGCGGATGTGGCTAGTAACTCGGTCAAGACCTACAGGCTGAGTCCGAATGAACACTTCTCACTAGATGTACAGAGCGGAGGGGACAGTGTGTCTGCCGAACTAGTGCTGCAAAAAGCTTTAGATCGGGAAAAACAGTCTTTGATAAAACTCACTTTAAATGCAATAGACGGTGGAAAACCATCCAGATCGGGGTCCATGGATATAGTTGTAAATGTAATAGATATAAATGATAATGCCCCCATATTCAGTAAACAGCTGTATAAGGCTAAAGTTACCGAAAATGCACCCATTGGCACGCCTGTTATTTCGGTTCATGCTACAGATTTCGACGAGGGTTTAAATGGTCAAATAATGTATTCGTTTATAAACCATGACGATGACAATAACATTAATGCTTTTGCAATAAATCAGTTAACTGGGGAAATCACAGTAAATGGAGTGGTAGACTTTGAGAAAATGAATGCCTTTGAGATTCACGTGAAAGCAGAAGACAAAGGCGCTACCCCTAGAGCTTCGCATTGTAAAGTTCTAGTTGAAGTACTGGATGTTAATGACAATCCACCCGTTATATCAATAACATCTTTAGCTGATCATGTACGAGAGGACGCGAAGGCCGACACGATGGTTGGTCTGATAACTGTAATTGATGGTGATGCTGGACAAAATGGTGCTGTAAAGCTTAAGATTTCAGAGACGTCTCCGTTTAGAATTCAAAACACTTATAAGAATAAATATGCTTTGGTAGTGGATGGACCACTAGACAGAGAGCGAATATCGCAATATGACATAAGTATGCAGGCTACAGACGAGGGTAGTCCCCCTCTCTCTAGCACAAGCCATGTTACGGTCCATGTTTCTGATGTAAACGACAATGCACCTCGCTTCCCAGACCCAGTCATTAATGTTTATGTCAAAGAAAATAGTGAAGTTGGTGCTGTGATTTTCACAGTGTCTGCTTTTGATCCAGATATGAATGACAACGCCAAAATTACGTATACATATCTAGAAGGTTCGGACAAAAGTTTTCCTGTGAACATAAATTCAGATACTGGTGAAATTTATGCTCTTCAGTCTTTCAATTATGAGGAAACTAAATCGTTTTCATTCAAAGTCCAGGCCATGGACTCGGGTACACCCCCGCTTAGTAGTAATGTTACCGTGATTGTATTTGTTCTGGATGATAATGACAACAGCCCCGTGGTCCTTCCTCCATATTCTGAGCATAGCTCCGTTAATACGGAAAACGTCCCTTATTCTGCTGATGCAGGGTATTTTGTTGCAAAAATCAGGGCTGTTGATGCAGATTCTGGATATAACGCGTTGCTGTCTTATCATATCTCGGAACCCAAAGGAAATAATCTCTTTAGAATCGGAACCAGCAGTGGGGAAATCAGGACTAAGAGACGAATGAGTGACAGTGATCTTAAAACTCACCCACTTGTTATCATGGTGTCTGATCACGGAGAACCTTCACTGTCAGCCACTGTATCTATCGACGTTGTTGTTATGGAAAACACGGATGAACTAAAGACCCAGTTCAGACATGTTCCTGTTAAGGATGACACGTTTTCGGATATAAACCTTTATTTGTTAGTTGCTATTATTTCAGTATCTGCAATCTTTTTACTGAGTCTCATTAGCTTAATAGCTGTAAAATGCCGCAAGACAGACAACAGTTTTGATGGATATAATCCCCCAATGATCACCACACATCCTGATGGAACTTGGTCTTACTCAAAGTCGACACAGCAGTATGACGTGTGTTTTAGCTCTGACACATTGAAGAGTGATGTAATAGTTTTCCCCGCACAATTCCCGTCTGCTGATGCCGAATTAATTAGTATAAACGGAGGTGACACATTTAATCGGACACAGACACTACCTAATACGGAAAAGGTAAGAGTAACAAATTCCTATACAAAGTTTTGACCTGCCTTTGATATATGTAAAGTGTGTGTGTGTGTGTGTGTGTGTGTATGTTTGGTGTTGGCTGTTAGTTAGGCCATGTGTTAAGGCGATCCTTTGCGTTCCCTCCTGCCTCTGTCCATGGCACTGGACGAGCGTGCTGTGTATTAGCACATGCTTTATTTTTCTACATGATTATTTTTGTATGGTTTTCTGGTCGTGACCTATAACAGACAAGACAAACAGAGAGAAAGTTTTGACCTGCCTTTGATATATGTAAAGTGTGTGTGTGTGTGTGTGTGTGTGTGTGTGTGTGTGTTTGGTGTTGGCTGTTAGTTAGGCCATGTGTTAAGGCGATCCTTTGCGTTCCGTCCTGCCTCTGTCCATGGTACTGGACGAGCGTGCTGTGTATTAGCACATGCTTTATTTTTCTACATGATTATTTTTGTATGGTTTTCTGGTCGTGACCTATAACAGACAAGACAAACAGAGAGCAATCGTCCCACTAGTTCGCCTCTGTTGCGATATCTCCAATGTTATTTCCAGTATTTTAGTGATGTTAAGTTTTACTGGCTTACTTGTAAGTACTAGAGTTTTGGCTTAACTGTGTTTCAGTAAATCACGAGTTAGAAAATTTAACGTGCATTTAACGTTGGCTGGCTGACTTACGCGGCCTTATCTGCGTGTTTGATTCCATGATTCATATTTTTACATCATCGTATTCTTTCACCTGAATAACATGTTGAATGATGTCCACATGGTGTCACCAGCGACCCACGATGTGATCTATAGGTTGTTTTCACGAAGCTCCTCCTAATTTGGGAGGAGTATGCATGTCCGAGACGAAGGCTTTGTTCGAGTGAGGCGCACAGCTGAAACTCGAGTGTGAAGCTACATCAATTATTGTTGGGGAGGATTATTTACAGCGATGCGTATAAATATATTTCTACAAACCGATCGTAATAGCTGACGGACTATGGCGCTGATGTCAGACCAAGGATTCTTCTTCTGGATAGGCCTATGCATTTCTGTTTTCTCTATCGATTGTTGGAATATCGTGTCCGGTCAGATTGTGTATACGCTCTCGGAGGAGACAAATCCAAGAACGACAATTGGACATTTAGCAAAGGATTTGAATTTGAATGTTCCGGAACTTGAACATCGAGGATTTCAGATAGTGGACGGACCTTATAAGAGGTACTTTGAACTGGATTCAAAGACGGGTATTGTCTATGTTAAAGAGAAAATAGACAGGGACGAGCTATGTGTGCGGAGCTTAAAATGCTCCTTGGAACTAGAGGCTATTGTTAATTCGCCTCTAAATATGTACCGATTTGAAGTGAATGTTAGCGACATAAATGATAATGCACCAATATTTAGTTCGTCCGTGCATGAAATAAATGTATCAGAGTTAGCTTTTCCGGGAGAGAGGTTTTCGTTGCCCGTTGCTCATGACAAAGACGTTGGCAGTAACTCGGTTAAGATATATAAAGTAAGCTCGAACGAGCACTTTTCCTTAGACATACTACACGGAGGAGAAAGTGTTTCTGCAGAACTGGTGCTACAGAAAGCCTTGGACAGAGAAAAACAGTCTGTTATACAGCTTATCCTTACCGCATTAGATGGAGGCAAGCCTTCAAAATCGGGAACAGCAAAAATAATAATCAACGTTATGGACGTTAATGATAACATCCCAGTCTTTACTAAACCCTTATATAAAGCTCAGGTTCGTGAAAATGTGCCACTTGGTACTTCCGTCATAACTGTTAAGGCAAATGATCTAGATGATGGCCTCAATGGTGAAATAGCATACTCGTTCGTCAACCAGATTGACAGATTCATTGTCAACAGTCTTACCGGAGAAATTACAGTAGCTGGAGACCTAGATCATGAAACAAACCCTGCAACTGAGATTCGTGTAAAGGCCACCGACAAAGGCCAAAACCCCCGCGCTGCGTTTTGCAAAGTCCTAGTTGAAGTACTTGATGTAAATGATAATGTCCCTGAAATATCTCTCACGTCATTAGCGAATTCTATTAAAGAAGATTCGCCTGTCGGTACAATGGTTGGACTAATAACTATAAAAGATTCAGATGCCGGTCAAAACGGGGCTGTGAAATTAACTATTCTTGGCTCAGTTCCATTTAAAGTCACTAGTACCTATAAAAACAGATACTCTTTAACGGTAGATGGTCCTTTGGATAGAGAGAAAACATCTACTTATAATGTAGTCCTGAAAGCAACGGATGAAGGGTCGCCGCCTCTTTCTAGTACCAGTGTTGTAACTATAAGTGTATCTGATGTGAATGATAATGCTCCGCAGTTCTCAGAACCTGTCATAAATATTTATGTGAAAGAAAACAGCCCCGTGGGGTCAGTGATTCACACGATCTCCGCATATGACCCGGATGTAGAAGACAATGCAAAATTGTCATATTCATTATGTGATCATTATTCAAAAAGCATGGCGTCGACATTTAACATTAATTCAATTACTGGCGATATAAGCACCCTACAATCGTTTAACTTTGAAGAAACGAAAAGCTTTCAGTTTCAAGTTCAGGCTACTGACTCTGGTGTACCTCATCAGAGAGGAAACGCAACCGTCAACGTTTTTATTTTAGATGAGAATGACAACTCTCCTGCCATCCTTCCCCCTTACTCAGACCATGGATCAGTTAATAGTGAAAACATCCCTTATAGTGCTGAGGCTGGATATTTCGTAGCTAAGATCAGGGCTGTAGACGCAGATTCTGGATATAATGCGTTGCTTTCTTATCACATATCTGAACCCAAAGGAAATAACCTCTTTCGAATCGGAACCAGTAACGGAGAAATCAGGACCAAGAGGCGTATGAGTGACAATGACCTGAAAACTCACCCTCTGCTTATTTTGATTTCTGACAATGGAGAGCCTTCTTTGACAGCTACAGTTTCTATTGACGTTGTTGTTTTGGAAAGCACAGGAGAACTTCAGACACCTTTTCGGCATGCTCCAGTTAAAGATGACACATTCTCGGATTTAAACTTTTATCTGCTCATTGCCATTGTTTCTATCTCAGTGATTTTTCTACTGAGCCTTATTAGCTTAATAGCTGTCAAATGTTACAAGACAGACAGCAGTTTCAGTAGTTACAGCGCCCCTGTAATTACTACACACCCTGATGGGAGCTGGTCTTACTCCAAATCTACACAGCAGTACGACGTGTGTTTTAGTTCAGACACACTGAAGAGTGATGTAGTCGTTTTTCCAGCACCATTTCCGCCTGCAGATGCGGAGCTAATTAGTATTAATGGAGGGGATACATTCACCAGGACGCAAACCCTCCCAAACACAGAGAAGGTAAGGTCCTTTCTGCCATTTGATGCACATTTTGAGCTCTTCCAAAGCTGTGTTTGGCACTGCTAAATTATGTGTTTATATAAAGGTAAGTTGACTTTCTAATGATAGGAGTAATAATAAAGTAGGCCTAGGCTATCCAAACGGCGTTCATAGGTTGTGGGTGTGTTGACTATAAACTACTAAAGAAAACCTAAATGGATTTAATAATTGGCTTCTGTATAAAGCGCCGTAGTGCCTTTGCATGAGATAAAATCCTACAATGAGCCTCCTTTGTACCTCGTCATGGGTCGTTTTTTTTAGTAGAGAGCTGTTGCTGTCAACGGTGTTGCTGTCCATGGTGCTGGACTACAATATTAGCATGTCTTTGTGCGCCTCTGAGACATTTTACATAGGGATATCGTGTAATAAAATCAATATTGTCTGTACTTGCAATAAATTCCATATATGCCTTTTCAAGGATACACGTTCCTTGTATCCTTTCTTAAGGAGGAAAAAAACATATTTTGGTTGGTCTGGGTAGCCCATGAAGCTGGGAAACGTAATTAATTTCTATGTTATTCAGCACAGTAGGCGCTATAATGACAAGTACGAAAGGAGTCCACATGGTGTCACTAGCAACCCACAGTGTAAATTTTGAGACACTCTTAGCCGGAGCTCCTCCTTATTTGGGAGGAGTGTGCATACTCTGACGGGGGGCTTTGTTCGAGAGAAGCGTACGGATACACATCGAATTTGTCCGTAAATGATCATTTGTCTGAAATTATACACAGCAATGTGTATAAACACGTTTATACAAACCGACCTTTTCACGTGACGGACTATGGCGCAAATGGTTTACCAAGGATTTCTTTCTGGGATTTTACTCTATATCTTTCTTGGTTGCTGGAGTATTGTTTCTGGACACATCGTGTATACCATTTTGGAGGAGACGAGCCCTGGCACAATAATTGGGAATTTAGCAAAGGATTTAAATCTTAATATACAGAGTCTTGAGGAACGTGGATTTCAAATTGTGGATGGACCGTACAAGAGGTACTTTGATCTGAATGCGAAGACTGGTGTTCTCCATGTCCGAGAAAAGATAGACAGGGACGAGTTATGTGTACGGAGCTTAAAGTGCCCCTTAGAATTAGAGGCCATTCTTAACTCGCCATTGAATATGTACCGGTTTGAAGTGAATGTTTCGGATATAAATGATAACGCACCAGTATTTAGCTTGCCTGTGCATGTAATAAACGTGTCAGAGTCAGCATTTCCGGGCGAGAGGTTTTCCTTGCCAGTAGCAAATGACAAAGATGTCGGCAGTAACTCGGTGAAGAATTATAAACTGAGCTCAAACGAACATTTCTCTTTAGATACACAGCATGAAGGAAATAGTTTATCCACTGAATTAGTCCTTCAGAAAGCACTTGACAGGGAAAAGCAACCAAT
>JAGFZM010002778.1:19333-32441 GCA_017657215.1 Limnothrissa miodon | reverse complement strand
TTTGCCATCAACTCCGAAACGGGTCTCATCACAGTAAATGGTGAATTAGATTATGAAAAAGGCAATGCTGTTGAAATTAGAGTCCAAGCTAAAGATAAAGGGCACAGACCGAGACAAGCACATTGTAAAGTGTTGGTAGAAATTGCAGATATTAATGATAATGTGCCCGAAATATCTGTTACGTCTTTGATGAACACAGTTAAAGAGGACGCTGCCATAGATACTGTAGTCGGAATGATAACGGTAATAGATGAGGATGCAGGTAAAAATGGCCAGGTTAATTTAAAAATACTTGGCTCGATGCCCTTTAAGATACAAAACTCATATAAAAATTATTATGCATTACTTGTTAATGGCCCGCTAGACAGAGAGAGCGTTTCGCAATTTAATATCACTCTTGTTGCAGCTGACGACGGAAGTCCTTCTCTGTCTAGTAGCAGTGTTGTTACGGTGCACATTTCGGATGTAAATGACAACGCCCCGCGTTTCCCTGAGCCAGTAATCAAAGTTTATGTGAAAGAGAATGGTCAGATAGGCACTGTAATGCACACCGTGTCCGCCTTTGATCCGGACGCGGACGATAATGCGAAATTATCCTATTCCCTTATTGAAGAATCGTCAAAAGGGCCTCCTGTGTCATCTATAGTCAATATAAACACGGATAGCGGGGACATATTTGCACTTCAGTCTTTCAATTATGAGGAAATGAAAACATTTCAGTTCAGAATCAAGGTAACAGACTCTGGTGTTCCATCTCTTAGCAGCAACGCAACTGTTAATGTTTTCATTCTTGACGAGAATGATAACAGCCCAACAGTTCTGCCTCCTTACTCTGAACAAGGTTCTGTTAATTCTGAAAATATTCCATATACGGCGGAAGCAGGATACTTTGTTGCCAAAATCAGGGCCATAGACGCAGACTCTGGATATAACGCGCTACTTTCTTATCACATCTCTGAGCCAAAAGGAAATAACCTCTTCCGCATTGGGTCCAGCACAGGGGAAATAAGGACAAAAAGAAGAATGAGCGACAGTGACCTAAAAATGCACCCTTTGGTAATTTTGGTTTCTGATAACGGAGAGCCGTCTCTCTCAGCAACTGTATCTGTTGATGTTGTGGTAGCGGAAACCACGGGTGAAAGTGGGACTCAGTTTCGCCATGTGCCTATTAAAGATGAAACTTTTTCGGATTTAAATCTTTATTTACTGATTGCCATTACATCTGTATCAGTGATATTTTTACTCAGTCTCATCAGCCTAATAGCTGTAAAATGCCACAGAACAGACAGCAGTTTCAGTGGATACAGCGCCCCAGTTATCACCACACATCCTGATGGGAGCTGGTCTTACTCCAAATCTACACAGCAATATGACGTGTGTTTTAGCTCTGACACACTGAAGAGTGACGTGGTAGTTTTCCCTGCTCCTTTTCCGCCTGCCGATGCGGAACTGATAAGCATTAATGGAGGGGACACTTTTACAAGGACACAGACACTGCCCAATAGTGAGAAGGTAAGACAAGTTCAGACAATAGATGTTTTTAAAAAAGAGGCTGCATTGCGGCGAGTTTGAAAGTACTGCTTTGTTGTTGAGCACATGACTGTAGGCGCCTCTTCTGCAGCTGTCCATGGTGCTGAATCTGGCCTGACCCATACACGGGATTTAAATAGTACTTGAAACTGAATTCTCATGGCTTCTTTTGTCTGCTTACAACAAATGTGATTTGGCCTGTTTGTTGTATCTCTTTGATCTTGTTTTAGGCACAAAAAAGTAACTTTACTGTTACTGGAAATAAGTTGGCAATGTGCATTTCTTAACAAAACAAAGTGTATCTTACCTCAGTTTGAACCGCTGTGTTTAACAGCACAGGAGAAACATTAAATAATTCTTATTTAGTGTTTAAAAAACTGACCCACTTTTAATTGGTATGTTATTCTTTCTATAGGTTTTGTGTGTGGTGTTCTAATAGTGCGTGCTATATGCGACATTCTAAGTAATGTTAGGTTGAATTGTATGTTATAGTGTATTATAACCATAAATATGTCTTATTGAAGATGAGATGTCTTGTTTCAGAAATGCCTCGTGGTGTCACTAATTCACAAATAATGTTTTGCTTGGTGATGTTACTAAGCTCCGCCTCGTTTACGTCCATGCTCAGCGCCACAGATTGCTTTGTTAGAGTGTTTCACAGAGCAGAGCAACCGGGATGCCACATGGTTTTGTTAAATACAAAATGCGGTGATTTCATTTTCTTGTCATATTGGGATTTAACGGTATATTATGGCGATAACTCCAGGAAACGGGCATCGTTTAAGGATACTTTTTGCATTTTCCTGTTTTTGGAGTAGGTCTATTGTGTTCGGACAAATCGTTTACTCTGTGAATGAAGAAGCAAACCCAGGCACCACAGTTGGAAATTTGGCGAAGGATTTTCATCTCGACGTCAATGATGTACAGCGTCGAGGATTTCATATTGTTGCAGGACAGAACGCGAGGTATTTCGATGTTAATGTTAAGACGGGCATCCTCTTTGTAAAAGAAAAAATAGATAGGGAGGCATTGTGCGGATCGAGTGGTAAGTGTACCTTACCACTTGAAGCCATTGTTAATTCGCCGTTAAATATATACCGTTTCGAAGTGACGGTATTAGATATAAATGACAATGACCCATCCTTTAGCTTATCACAAAGTGTGTTGAACATTTCGGAATTTGCTTTTGTAGATGAAAGATTTCCTTTGCCAATAGCACAGGATCCTGATGTAGGCAGTAACTCGGTAAAGAGCTATAAACTGAGTCCGAATGAATATTTCTCACTGGATGTACAAAGCGGGGGGGAGAGTGTAACCGCAGAGCTAGTGCTACGGAAAGCTTTAGACCGAGAAACACTCGCTGCGATTAATCTTATCCTCACCGCTGTAGATGGAGGAAAACCGCCTAGATCAGGGGCATTAGAAATACATATAAATGTAGAAGATGTCAATGATAATATTCCTGTGTTCAGTAAGTCATTGTACAAAACTCGCGTATCTGAAAATGCAGCACGCGGTACCTCAGTGATCACAGTTCTAGCAAGTGATTTAGATGAAGGCCAAAACAGTGACATCACATACACATTTGTCACACACGGAAATGACAAGAAAATGAATGATTTCACGATAGATGAAGATACTGGTCTTATTACAGTTAGTGGCGAGTTGGATTATGAAAGAAACAATGCAATTGAAATTCGCGTTCAAGCGAAAGACAAAGGCCATAAACCAAGAGCTGCACATTGCAAGGTTTTAATAGAAATTGCAGATATCAATGACAATATACCAAAAATATCCGTGACATCATTGGTTGACACAGTTAAGGAGGATGCCCCAGTTGATACTATAGTCGGAATGATAACTGTTGTAGATGAGGACAGTGGTAAAAATGGAGAGGTCCGCCTAAATATTCAAAACAAAGTGCCTTTCGCAATTAAAAAATCCTATAAGAATTATTATTCATTACTTGTCAATGCGTCCCTGGATAGAGAGCGTGCCACGGAATACAATGTCATTATCATTGCAACTGATGAAGGCACCCCACCTCTTTCTAGCACCAGTGTGATCACCGTTCGGGTCGCTGATGTTAACGATAATGCACCACAATTCCCTGATCCAGTAATTAATGTTTATGTTAGAGAGAACAGTCAGGTTGGTACTGTAATATACTCAGTATCGGCATTTGACTCTGACGCAGACAGTAATGCTAAAATAAGGTATTCGCTGCTGGAGGATTCTAGTAAAACACTTCCTGTGACATCAATGGTCAACATAAATGCTGAAACTGGAGACCTGTATGCCCTGCAGTCGTTCAATTACGAGGACATTAAAATGTTCCGCTTTAAAATCCAAGCAAAAGATTCAGGAGAGCCTCCGCTAAATAGCAATGCGACTGTGAATGTTTTTATCCTCGACGAAAATGATAACAGTCCCCGAGTGCTTCCTCCTTACTCTGAACATGGCTCAGTGAACAGTGAGAGCATTCCATACGTTGCCGAAGCTGGATATTTTGTTGCCAAGATCAGAGCTGTAGATGCAGATTCTGGATATAATGCACTTCTTTCTTATCACATATCTGAACCCAAAGGAAATAACCTCTTCAGAATTGGAACCAGTAATGGAGAAATCAGGACTAAGAGGCGAATGAGTGACAATGATCTGAAAACTCACCCACTTGTTATTCTTATTGCTGATAATGGTGAACCATCTCTCTCAGCCACTATATCCATTGAAGTGGTGGTAGTGGAAAGCACAGGAGAACACAAAACCAAGCTTAGACATTCCCCAATGAATGAAGAGACGTTTTCTGACCTGAATCTCTACTTACTCGTCGCCATTGCTTCTGTATCTCTGATCTTTTTGCTGAGCCTTATCAGCCTGATTGCTGTAAAATGCCACAGGACAGACAGCAGTTTCAGTGGCTACAACCCCCCAATGATTACCACACATCCTGATGGAACTTGGTCTTACTCAAAATCTACTCAACAGTATGACGTGTGTTTCAGCTCAGACACACTGAAGAGTGACGTAGTAGTTTTCCCCGCACAATTTCCACAGACAGATGCGGAACTGATAAGTATAAATGAGGGAGACATTTTTACTAGGACACAAACACTTCCTAATAAAGAAAAGGTAAGACTACCAGCAGTGAGAAAACATTTGCATTCTTTCAGTGAATGGTTTAATTACAGGACTGACGTGATGTTTTGGCTTTGTGTCACTGGGAAAAAAGATTTATTAAAAGTGACATTTTAATTTTAATTGTTTATTTACAGTTTTGCCTTTGCCTTTAGGCGTCGCTGTCGAAACACCACAGATAAAATCCTTTGCGTATTTGTTTTGGCCCCTCCTTTCCCCTGGAAACACTGCACAGTGTTCGCTCTTTGTCCAGGCAGTCATGGAGTGGACGTAACGGAAAGAACGGGAGCTATGGTTAATCTTGTACAAGCCTGAAAGCAACGATGTAAATATATTTACCATTTGTATGTAACTATTCGCAATCTTTGGATATACGTCTTGTTCTGTCCAAGATGCCTGGGCATTGCGGATTTACAGTGATATTTCGTGGCGGGATTATCCTCTGCTTTTTCGCCCATATTTCTGCTCAGATCACATATTCAGTTTCCGAGGAGGTGAATACGGGGACGGTTGTGGGAAATATCGCAAAGGATGTAACTCTCAACCTGCACGAGATGGAGTCCAGGATGTTTCAAATTGCTCCTGTTTCCGGGAGAAAATATTTTGATGTAAATTTAAAGACTGGCGCTTTGTTCGTTAACGAAAGACTTGACAGAGAGGAGCTTTGTCCGAGCTCGGCACGATGCTCAGTTTCGTTAGAGGCCATTGTTAACAACCCTTTGCATTTGTACCGTATTGAGGTAAACATATTAGATGTTAATGATAACTCGCCCTCTTTTCGGCTAAAAGCAAAGGACTTTAACATATCCGAATTGGCTTTTGTCGGCGATAGATTCCAGCTACCTAGAGCATCTGACCCTGACGTCGGCTCTAATTCGGTAAAAACTTACAAACTCAGCCCGAATGAGCATTTTTCCTTGGATGTCCATAGTGGAGGAGAACAAAGTGTATCGGCTGAATTAGTGCTACAAAAGGCTTTAGATCGAGAAAAACAATCGATAATACAGCTAATACTTACTGCGTTGGATGGTGGTAAGCACCCGAGGTCTGGGACACTGCAAATCGTTGTTCACGTACAGGATGCAAACGACAACGCGCCTTCATTTAGCAAGTCTCTGTATAAAGTTTGGGTTGTTGAAAATGCTCCTTATGGAACAGTTGTATTAAAGCTAAACGCATCAGATATGGACGAGGGTATAAATGCCGAAATAGTTTATTCTCTGATAAACCAGGATGGCGACGACAAGTCAAACATTGTGTTTAGTATTGACCAGCATACTGGAGAAATTCGCGTTCAAGGACCGCTGGATTTTGAGGAGACCAATGCGTATGAGATTCATGTACAGGCAAAGGATAAGGGTGTTTCGCCTCGCTCTGCACATTGCAAAGTATTGGTGGAGATAATAGATGTGAATGACAACCCTCCCGATATATCGCTTACATCATTAGTGAACACCGTTAATGAAAATGCCAATAAAGGCACAACCGTGGCCTTGATAACCATATCCGATAAAGACTCTGGGAAAAATGGAAATGTACAAGCAGAATTATCTGGTAGTGCGCCCTTTAAATTGTTAACAAACTATAAAAACTATTACTCAGTCGTTGTAGATGACGTTTTGGATAGGGAACGTGTAGCTGTGTATAATGTGACAGTCATTGCACGCGACGAAGGGACCCCACCCCTATCAAGTACAAGTGCGTTCACAGTTCATGTGTCTGATGTAAATGACAATGCACCTCGCTTCACAGAGTCTGTTGTCAGTGTATATGTTAAAGAAAATAGTCCCAAAGATCAGATAATTTATACTTTGGCTGCTATTGACCCAGACTCTGGTGAAAATGCGAGGCTAACCTTTTCCCTGCTGGAAACATCCCCAAGTAGCATTCCCATGTCCACATTTGTGAACGTGAACTCTGACACTGGAGATGTAAGCACAATGCAGTCTTTTAATTATGAAGAAATGAAAACCTTTCAGTTCAAAGTTAAAGCCACAGACGCTGGAAGTCCTCCACTGAGCAGTAATGTGACGGTCAATGTTTTTATTTTGGATGAGAATGACAACAGTCCTGTGATTCTCCCTCCTTATTCTGAACAAGGCATTGTTAACACTGAGAATGTGCCCTATACAGCCGAGGCTGGATACTTTGTGTGTAAAATCAGGGCGCTAGACGCAGACTCTGGATATAATGCATTGCTTTCTTACCACATCTCTGAGCCCAAAGGAAATAATCTTTACCGAATTGGTACCAGCACTGGAGAATTGAGGACTAAGAGGCGAATGAGTGACAACGACCTAAAAACACACCCACTTGTTATTTTGGTCACGGATAACGGTGAACCGTCTCTTTCCGCCACTGTGTCTATAGACGTTGTTATTGACAACACAGCGGAAATAAATACTCCTTTCAGACGAGTGCCAATTGCTAATGACACATTTTCTGATCTAAATCTATATTTACTCATCGCCATTGTTTCAGTGTCAGTCGTCTTTTTGCTAAGTCTCATCATCCTGATAGCTGTGAAATGCCACAGGACAGACAGCAGTTTCAATGGCTACAGCGCCCCAGTTATCACTACACATCCTGATGGGAGCTGGTCTTACTCCAAATCTACACAGCAGTACGACGTGTGTTTTAGCTCAGACACACTGAAGAGTGACGTAGTAGTCTTCCCCGCACCTTTCCCTCCAGCAGATGCCGAACTGATCAGTATTAACGGGGGAGACACTTTTGACAGGACACAAACACTCCCTAGTAGAGAAAAGGTAAAGACATCATATTTAAGTTACAGCTCATGTGATTTCTTTATGGCATGTTGGAATGAAATGCTGATGTCGTGCAGAGACATCATGCATTAGAGCAATCCCTCTACTATGGGCTATCTGTCTGTACCTTTCAGGCCTGTAGTGGAGCTGTCCTTGGTCCTGATTGTATTCGTTTTTTTTCCTTTAGTGACATGACTGTTCAAAAGATGTTTTACATCACTTAAAGTGATGTCTGGGTACACTTTTTTTGTTGGTCAATAATAATAATAATAGCCTGACTCCTTTTTCTTCATAACCTTAACCACTTTCTGGGCCTGTATATATACTGTCCAGCAGCCAAGCTCTTTCTTTTGTATACTAGCGTGTACTAGAAATGCTGGTAGCATGCTTTTTGCTCTGCATTCGAGGGCTGGGCCGTGAGTCAGACCTCAGTCATGTGGAGCAGATTTGCCGTTTTGTCTGTTGCACTAACGAGGCCATGTGCAGCTTTTCTGTCCTCTCTGAGGAATTGTTTGGATGAGAGATGGAAAAAGAGAGAGAGAGAGAGAAAGAGAGACGTAAAACAAGCGAGAAAGAATGCTCTCTGTGTTTTCAGATTAGGTTTGTTTTCTGGTTTTCACCAGTCTGTTCTGCTGTTTTACCACCTCCCCCCCCCTCTCTCTCTCTTTCAGCCTCCTTCATTCTCTCCTGTCCCATTCTTTTTCATCAGTGGCTATGATGTAGTCCACTTGCACTCTAATGCTGTGCTAACCAGCCTATCCCTAGGTGCTGGTGTTATCAGTGTTCACATGTGGTAAACAAACAAAATTATGATAAACAGAGGAATTTGGCTCTGTTTGTAAGCTAACACAGTACAGCACTGCAGCAACCAAATTAAGACCACTCGCCATGTATCTAACAGAGAAAATGAATTCCCAACCCTATCAAATGTGTTTGCTATCTTCTCTCTTTCTTTCTTTCTTTTTTAAAAATAGCTGTTTTGTAGATTTTATGTTTAGTCTTGGCTTGTCACCACTTCTCTCTGGAACTGCTTTCATTGTGAAAGCAAGCTCTGCTGTTCAAGAGTCATGGTGCTGAAAGCAGCCTCGCCTCTCCTCTTCTCTTGCCGAGTCTCACAGCTCGGCTCACTCCTCCCCCACTCCACTTCAAAGCCTCTGCAGAATGTACTCGCACACGTGTGGGGGCTAATAGACCATAAAGCTGTGAGCTGAAGTGCAAAGGGGCAAATGCATTATGTGTGACTGATTTTACCCTCAGGGGGATTTTTTTTGTCCTCATCTTCTTTTTTAGTTTTGTACTTGTGTATCTTCCATTTCTGTTGGTGTTTACAAATTTACAGATTGTGTGACGTGTGTGTGTGTGTGAGTGTGTAGGTTGGCATTGAAAAATTAAATGGCAGTGCAAGGCTTAGGGAATGGGGTTGAGATTTGTTTTGCGAGGTCACGGTGGCTTTCGCTGGCTCTGAGCAGGCAGCCTGATATATACGCTGCTCCATATTGCAGGCTGAGAAGGGAGGCTTCGTATGCTTCGTCTGCTGCTGCTGCTGGCACTGCTGTGTGTAGAGGATAAGGTGGGGGGAGGGGGCTGGTAATTTTCCGCTCGGCTCGGCTCGGCTCTGTTCTGTTCTGTTCTCGGCACTGCTCCTCTGCAGCAGGGAGCTCTCGCTGTCTGGAGGCTGAGCTCACATTGCTGACATCATCACTGGGGGCCACTCTGTCCATCAAAATGCTAATCCCCCTCACACACCCACACACACACACACACACACACACACTCTGACGCCTGGCCTAGCCCATTCTAGCCCTGCCCACTCACCCACTTCCTGGAGGATGGGAGTCACCCTGGCAACATTGTCACATGACCAACATGGATGTATGTGGGTGTGGGTGCGTGTTCGTGTGTATGTGTGTCAGGAGAGTGTGTCCCTGATGTGTTTGTGTGTGTGTGTGTGTGTGTGTGTGTGTGTGTCAGGAGAGTGTGTCCTTGACTCTGAGCCAGGTCTGGTCCTTTCTAGGTGTTTATGTGCAGGGTGTGTGTGTTAAGTAGCGTGTCTATGGCTGTACACATGTGTAAATATGTGTGTCAGTGCATGCATTAGTGGGCAGAGCCTCCGCAGCAGCCTCCGGTGTAGTGGGGGGTGGAGAGAAAGAGAGAGAGAGACCACCTAGCAGAGTGCATTAAATTATTGATTTTGCTAAGCACATTACCCAGAGTGAGGTCGGCACGGCGGAGTGCTTTTGCATTTCACAAGCAAGCAATCTGTTTCCTCACTGCAGCTCTTTCACGTACTAGCATGCATCGGCCACTCCCTAGATGAGTTAGACAGGACCAGTGGTGGTGGCCCAAAAACATGACCCAGAGTCTGTGACCTGACTCTCTTTTCCCTAATCGCTGATCCCTGACTCACTGCTCAGATGCATCATGGGTAGGAGATTACTCGGAAACAGATGTGGCTCGCAAAAGTGGTCTCAGCGGCTGATGACTGTTGTCTGTGATTGGCTTCCCTGCTTTCCTAGTATTTGTGCCATCGCCCTTGACCTTCTGGAATATTCTGGACCCGTGGTTTTGCCTCAGCTTTTCCCAACCCCCTACCCCCAATGCTTTACTCTTACTCTTGTCCTCCACTCACCACCCCCGTTTCCTCTCCAAGCAGCCTTCTGCTCTGTGCCAATGTGTCACCTCCCATTCTGTCACCTTCAGCGTATCCATGGTAACCAGTGTTTTTTTAGCTGCCGCTGTGTGTGTAGATTGTTGCTGCAGATTGTTGCTGCCTCTCTCAAGCCCTGCCCAGGCAGAGCTAACGGAAGGATTCAGGCAACTCATTTAAAAACCACCTCCTGTGTGGACCTGCCCACTCCCCTCTGTGTCCATATCAGGGACAGCTAGAGAAGCAGAGAGAGAGAGGAGGTAGAGATAAACGAGCATAGCGATAGAGGGAGAGGGAATTAAATGGAGAGAGGGAGAGAGGGAGAGAGTGAAAGAGCATTAGTGAAGGAGGGCATTAGGGAGAGACAGAGATAAGAAGAGATATGTGGGCCAGAGATGTGCAAATAAGACTTGAGCCGGAGCGCCTAAAGAGGAGAGCTCAATCGGAACGAAGGATGTGGTGAGAGAGATGGCAAAGACGGAGAGGGAGGGGGAGAGGACGTGAGGGAGGGAGGGAGGGAGGGAGGGATGGATGATACAGTGAGGCGAGGAGAGACAATAAAACCAAATCACCGACATTAATTCAGTTCCCGCCGTGCCGAGCGAGCTACACGCGTCTCCAGAAACGCGGCCGCTGATTGAACATGACAGAGCTGACCATCGAGCCCTTTTCGTATCCACCGTGGCACCGGTGCAAACCGTGCACGGTCAGCCGGCCGGCCGAGAGCCGCCATTAACAGCACTTTTAGCGTGTTTGTTCGTGCCGCCCGGGCTGAGGGTGGAGAGGAGAGAGGAGTCAACACAAAGGGAGGGAGAAGCCCAAGCTGCTGCAGTACAGCAAGGGAGGGGAAACTGGAGCATGCCTGCTTGTGCTGATAGCTTTGTCTCCTCGTCTCTACAGCCCTTTGATGTTTATTTCCTTTTTTATTTCCTTTTTTTTCGGTCAGGCATCTGGAGGACGGCCCGTGCTGAGACAGCGGTGTTTATCAGGCCCCCTAGGACAGCTGGGTTTTGTGTTCAGTCGAGTCATGCCCTTTACACTGACAGGGGAGATGTAATGACTGAAAAACAGGCTTACTCTGAGACTTACAGATCTTTGTGTGTGTGTATGCGTGCATGTGAGAAAAAAAATCTGACTGTGTATGTGTGCTGGTAAGCCTGAACTGCATAAATCAGTGTGAGGATTTGCAAAGGCCATTCTGTGGTGTATGAAAGCATTATACTTGCACTGTCCTTTGTGTGTGCTTCTGACAAATGTGTGGCTGTGTGCACATGAAGGGGTGATTCATTAGTGTTCCAAAAACACTACATACTATTACACACAGTACAAGTGGTTAAGTGTTTAAGGACAAAAACAGCATGCCTGTGTACATAGTGTATGTGCATGCCTGTGTACATATGCCTGTGTATAGACATATCTGGCTCCGCCTGTGGTTCCTGGATGTCACACTGACATAGATTTTTCCCCCCTCCTCTGTTTTAATCCCCACCCCCTTCCATTTTGTTGTCATGGCGATTGCTGCCATCACTGGTGCAAAAAAAAAGAGCTAGGGTTAGCACAAGATGACTGCAAACAGACAGGAACATGAAGCTTAGAACAAGAAAAGATGGCGAGGTGAATGAGAGCAGGATGATATCTTGTTTTTATTTTGTTTGAAGAAAAGCATTCTCTGAAGGGGTGTCATTATATAGGGATCAGCACAAACCTACAGACATGCATGTAGACTAAAGGAAGCAGAGCGAGCAAGGGAGGGAGGGAGAAAAGAAGGTTGGGATAGAATGAGTGAAGGAGGGAGGGAGGGATTGCGATGGAGGGAGAGTAAGAGTGAAAGTGCAAACACACTGTCAGCCTCAGTGGATGGATTATTTATTGATGCCAAACACAGCTCTTGCAGTACCATACTGCACCCACAGAGGGCTTACCTCAACTGTAAAATGTCTTTCACCACCCTCCTGTTCTCATCTCTCTCTTTCTCTCTCTCTCTCTCTCTCTCTCTCTCTCTCTCTCTCTCTCTCTCACACACACACACTCACTCACTCACTCACTCACTCACACACACACACACAAAGCTATAGTATATAAAACATTTATTATTATTATTATTATTATTATTATTATTATTAGTAGTAGTAGTAGTAGTAGTAGTAGTAGTAGTAGTAGTATTTATATGTTTATGTTTTATTACAGATTCATAAATTTACAGTACAGTACAGAGCAAAGTCTGTTGTAGTTTCTGACCTTAACACATTGGCAGCACATTCAGTGTAAATACGGCGCCTCAGAGTGCCTTGAGTGGTAGCTGTTTACTAGTGTTACTCTGACAAGGCCCCCTTATTTATAAATGTGGCTGAGGTCGTCTGTCATATGGCCTCCAGCCCCAGACATGGTGTGACAATATGAGAGGGACTGGCCAGCCAGCCAGCCAGCTCACAGTCTGACAGGCAGATGATGCTATGACTCACCCCAGAGACATCAGCGACCTCCATCTCATGAAAACGGGGTCAGATTTAGGGCATTAAAGCACTGTAAATGCATATAGGCAGAGCAAAACACCAAAAAGAGTCTCATTTTAGCTTGATAAATCAGATGTTATATGCCTCTTATTTCTCTGCATTTTCTTTTTTCTCTTGCCATACCTCTTCTTTCTGTTTCTCTCACTCTCTGGCTCTTTCTCCCACCCACACACATTGCAGCATTTTTGGAAGCATCATCATGTGAGGTTGCCTTATTTGCTTCTCACCAAAAGGCATTTTTTACCCAGTCTACATGAAGTCTACATGGTGTAACAAGCTGTTATGCTGTGTAATGAATGGCTTTTTAAGGGCAAGCAATAACCATGCATTAATGAGGATCTGTTAAATATTACAGTGGTCCTCTTTGTATAATAGATTGGCTTTGATTAATATCTGTAGTTCACAGAAGTCGGCTCTTCTTCTTCTTCTTCGCATTCATCAGCTTCTTTCTTCCTCTTCCTCTTCTTCCTTTTTATTATTTCTCTTTGCATGGCCCTTTAACACTGATTTAA